>JAXQQM020072063.1:0-89581 GCA_034641835.2 Pinus albicaulis | reverse complement strand
CTTTTGACTCCCTTTCCATATTTGAAGAGCTTCCTACCAATGACACATGTTGTTGCAACTGCTGATTTTTAAGCTTGTGCTCAGATTTTGTCATCTTATTTGAACATTCATTTTTTGAAAGACCTGCTTGTCTTTTAGATATGTTTTTCTACTTTTTACTAGTATGATGATCTAATCCAGACTCAAGTGCAGAAACTACAGAAAAATTTGAAACCGTACCATCAGAGAGATCACGTGTTGTCACAGTAGGCATGTTCACTGGTGACAGTTTAACTCCATCTATTTTATCTATAGTCAATACTTCAGATGGAGGACTGATGGAAAACTATAAACTACAATTATCCTTTTTGTTGAAAAATGCAACTACAAGAGAACTTGATTAATTACCAAGAGAGTCTGGCAAGGAGTTCGTCTTTCCATCCAGAACCTGAACTAGAGCCAGAGTGGTTTCTGAAGCCTGTAGGAATGGTTTCAATATATCCAACATATCACCAGAATGGATTATAGCCAATTTTTTTTGTCTTGTTAATGGGCGTGAATCATTTGATATGCTAGTTTTTGTCTTTAAAGGTTGATGAAAATTAGATGAAATGTTACCATATGACCCAGCTAGCATCGATGAGTAGAAATTCATTGGGCATGAACCACTTAAAGAAATAGAACCTGAAAGTGGAGGTCTGTATGTAGGCAGTCCTGCTAATGGAGGAATGGAATCTTTAATTGATGACACAACATCAAAGATCAAAGCAATGAAATAAAATCATTGTGGAAATAAATATGCAAAAATTGCTCATTTTTTGCATATCAAATATGCTCCAAGTATGGGCACAAACATTAGAGTTGAATTTTCAACTCTCTAGGCTCTTGTTAATGTGGTCAACCAAAAATATGTCAAAAAATTAAATATTTTGGGGGATTCAAAACTTGTTGTGGATTGAGTCTGCGACAAAGTCAGCATAATGGCCCCTCATTTGGCTCACATTTTGCAACGTATCAAACAAGTCTAAAACAACTTGGATTGGTTCTCTTGTGGCCATATATATCATGAACTCAATACCCTAGAAGACAAGCTCTCCAAGGAGGCTCTCCAACTTATTCCACAAGTGCTAGAAAACCAAGAGTATACGAATAATAATTTTGTGGAGGTTTTTGCCTTCCATATCTAGTTTTTTGTCTCACTTATTGCTATATTTTGTTATCATATATGTAAAAAATCCAATGATATTATCTGAAAAGTGATAGATATTTTTTTGGCTTTTAAAAGCTTGCACAATATATAATTGGAACAAACTTTTATTACTATAAATCAATAAATTACTTCTACATACCATTAAAAGTGGAAAAAGCTCTATAACCTTTGATCACCTTGAACATCAAGCACACTAAGAACCTCAACAATGGGGTTCTAATAACATCACCAAAGATTGAAAATTGACAAAGCACAATTTAATGAGTATTGATTAGTCAAAATTACCATGTGGATCAACTACTCATGTCGAAATGATGGTATATTAGATTAGGTGTGGGTTGCACTTGCATTTGAAACAGTGAACACAACGTGGATAAATAACATTGACTACACTAGGAGCCTCGACAATGGGGTTCTAATAACATGGCCAAAAATTCAAAATTGACAAAGTACAATTTAATTAGCATTGATTAGTCAAAAGTACAATGTGGATCAATGACTCGTGTCGAAATGATGGCATATTGGACTAGGCGAGTGTTGCAATGGCATTGGAAAGAGTGAACACAACGTGAATAAAGAGTCACTTGGAGAAGGAATACGAGGAATCACAGTCTTGGTTGCATGTATAGGGATGGTCAAACAAGAAAGTAGAAGCATTTGGGACACCATAAAAATTGGAAACTCATTTTTTCTAAGAGACATCCAAAAGCGCATTTTTTTTATAGGGAAAAGCTTAAAATCCTCCTTTTGGAAAATGCATCCTTCACATTCGGGAAAAGTTTCCATCTACATTTCCCACAGAGATACGTAGAGAAATTTTTCTTCAATCATCTAAAAAAAGGGAATAATAAAAAAACCATTTTGGGGAAATGCATTTTCCCTTATGTTTCACTGCATTTCCCAAAAGAGATATGTGGAAAAATGTTTCTTGGAGAATCCTACAAGAAAAAGACACCTTTGGAACATGGAAAACATGGAGGTATCCCCTCCCACCCTAAGGGACACATCCCCATAGAACAGTGGTTTTTTCATTCATTTAGTGGCATTTCTGAGTCATAATTGCTCGTTTGTTTATGAATACAATGTTTATCATATACTAATATGTTGAATGGTAAGCACATGCCAAAGCCCCATAACAAGAGGATTTGCTTCGGATAGAATCAAGGCCAAGGCCTGACAATTGGGACTAAACTTTTATAGTTTCAATATAAGCATGTGGACAACAGCATAGTGGAAATTCATTATAATAAAGAGACCTTACAAAACCATATTTTCTTGATGATCATAGAGGCTTTGGTATTTCACTTGCACTAAGCATAGCATATATTGTCATCTATCAGTAAGATACATCTATAAGACCTCATTTACAGATACTTCCAAAAGTCTCCCTTGGAAATATTACTTTTATTTTAATAATTAGAGTACTTTTATAACAATTATTGTTGACTAGTGTAAAAGCATAGCTAGAATGGAAAGGTGCTATGGGCTATATATAACATGCAGAAATCAATAACTGAATAAGTAGGAAGTGATGTTATCCCAAATCATGGTGTAAAATGACTAGTATTAAACTTTTTCCACTTCATACCGTCACACTAGTGTGTTTGTAGCAAAAAATTTGTACTGTTGAAGGTATAACTACGACAATGTAAAATAAAATCTCTATGGAGAAAATTTTTCAATTTGAACCATAGATATAAACTTAAAACACATTTTGGATAAGAGGTACATACTTTTTCAAATGCTGAGAAAAATTTCAGAAACTACAATGTTGATCCAATATCATTTTACTAAAATTCTATGCCTGCAATCAACTGTATTGTCTTCCCTTAAGGAAAATTTATTTCATCCACCTCTTTCTTGTCTTTGCATTTCTTCTTCTTCAAATTTACTTTTTCTTCAACAAACTCTAACTGGAAATTAGATATAGAAATAGACTGATCATTGATCCCCTTGATAACATCTTTCTTTCCAGGTTTGTCTATATTGCCTGATTTTCTTTGTTTGCTTCACATCGACCTTTAAAACATGTTAGCTTTCTGTTGGCATCAGATTTCCAGCTTTACAATTAATTTCAGAGGAATGATTTTATTTATTTATTTTGGGTTTATTTTAGCCCCTCTTTTCCCCTCTAGAGGCCCTGTGCTTTCATGAATAGCTAGAAAATTTTTGAGTCTTTACTTGCAAGAAAATCCAAGAACTGGATTGAAGGTCAAAATGGGCTAGCCAATGTAAATTAAGCCAAGAGGGCCTTTGAATCATGTGTAAATATATATTTTTCAGTAATTGAATTCTTTTCAATTTTGTGTGGAGATTGACTAAACCTACGTAAGCAAAATAATCTGCTTTGTGTGGACTTGTACATGATCATAAACCTATTATTGTAGCTTTATGTGGTAGGACTTGTAAATGGAATATATCACTGCTGTGTTGAGTAAGAAAATTTTCTTGTGGAAGGATGAGCCCAAGAAAAAATGATTTAAATTTAATATATTGAATCTTAAGATAAAATTGATCTTATTCACTGACCTATGTGTGGACCGATTTCTAGATGCATTCGTTTATGCCCAACTTATGGTTAGATAATTTTTTAAATGTTCTCAGCCTGGGGTGTGGAAAATCTCTTGAGGCTGTGAGCATAAAACTATTATGCATGGAGTGATTGTGATCCTGGAAAACATTGGAGTGATGCTCAAGAATGTTGCTAAGTGTTTGCTGTGTGTATTTTGAAATATTATGTATGGGAGGAAGCGAACCTTCAATGGAGATGCCTCTATGGTCTAGACAATTGGATAATCTTGTAGTAAATTGACATCCATTTCCATTAAGGATGAGTAAATTACGCATCTGGAGATTTGATCGATAGAACTAGCTTTGAAAGCCATGGATTAGTAGTTTACCTATGACATTTTTTTGTCTCAGATAGTTTTTATCATCGTCAGATGCTTTATCACATTTACGATTGTAAAAGAAGAAGAAAGCTTTAATATTAGAGTTGGCGAAATTGGACTTCAATATCTACAATCCACACATCAGAGAGAGCTATAGCTCGTTTCAAGGTGGTAGTTAGAGATTCAATATATTGCGGATTGTTGATATAATTTGATATTTTGAAGTTAAGTTGACTGTGGATTTTTAGAATATTATAAGATCTAGGTGAAGCTAATAAGTTGACCTGATTGCCCATTTGTGGAATATGATGCAATCTAGAGATTTATTTCAACGTGGTAAGATAAATATTCTAAGAATCCATAATCAAACTTAAACATATCTAATTTGATAAACCTACATTCATACGTGTATTATGTGCATAGGTGGTGGTCACAATCAGATATAGCGCAACATAATTTCTATAGGAGGCGTCACGTGAAATTATACTTTTCGATGGTTATAGGCATGTTCGAACTGGAGTTTTCAAGAAGCAGAATTACCTTAGCATTTACGATTGAAATTGGAAATAGAGGGACTTAATGAAATTCCCCCTTTCTGGTGAATTTCTGGCTTTGTATAGGACTCGCGAAATACAATTAGCAAAAGTGTTTTGAACAAAGATTGTAACCGATTTGGCTGAAAAGGCACGGCTCCAGTGGTTTTTAATTTTAGTTTTATATTACAAAAAAGGGATTTGGTGGATCATCAGTTGGAACTTTAGAAATTTAAAAAAGGGGATTTGGTAATAACCAAGGTAATAATAACTAGCAAACCAATGAATAACAACACACATAAGAGGAAAACGAGACAATATTACAGAAGAGGGATACGTAAACTTACATTTGGGAAAACCAGTTTTGTGCAACATAAAAATCATAACCTATTGCTCAGACTTGCAATTTCTTCCCTTTCAGGCTTCGGATCTACATCAAATTTTAATAGACACCTAATTTGAATTCCAACACCTGATTCATAAATTATCATATATCAAAACAAACCTCAACATCCAGAGTCTATGGGGCGACCGTGCAATCCTTGCCATTGACTGCCAGCTATTTACCCTCATCACTCAGTTTGTTTAGATTTATCAAATGAGAGTAACTAGTGGCAAGAGCTTCCACAATAAGTACACACAGGGCCGTGAACGATGGTTGCAAGACTGGGGAATGGGAAATTGTGCCAAGATGATATTTCAGTAGGAGGAGATTTAAAGGCACCAGGAAGGAATTGCAGTAAGGAAGTTGCAAGAATAAGACCTACAACAAAAGCCCTAATCACTAAGCCAGTGGGAGATGACCAAAAAAAAGTGATGTGTTTTGGGCGGGAGAAATGTTATTTTAATTCGAGGTCTAAAATTTAAACGAAAAATAATACTCTCTCCCTCTATTTTTCCAAACATCATTTTTAATATTATGCCTTCCAAATATCATTTTTAATATCATACCCATTGTTGTAATGTCAACAATTGATTTAAAAGGAAGCTTTAAAAATCAATTCAATTTCATTCTAATAAATTTATTTTAAAAACATTGATGATCGACCACACAATGAGTGGTTCGAAAGGCGTCTGATCTTAAAAAAATTATTTGATTTATCCGAAAGAGTTTTTAAAGAAATTAATTAATTAATTATTAAAATAAAATTGAGATAAAATAGTGAATTTAGGAGAGGTTTTTGCAACCCATGGTTTTGCTCATGGTATTCCACTTTGCCAACAAGGGGGAATTAACTTGATCGTAGGTCCCAGCTAGACCTGCTCTTGTTTGGAATGGCTAATCCCAACAGGTTTTAAGGATTATTAGAAGGCTTGGGGGAATAATGAGTTAGTGGTTAAGGGATTAAGTATTAGGGGCTTAGGGGTTAGGGGAATAGGGGCTTAGGGGTTAGAGGTTTAGGGGTTAAGGGAATAATGAGTTAGTGGTTAAGGGGTTAGGGTTTGAGGGCTTAGGGGTTAAGGGGTTAGGGATTTGGGGCTTAGGGGTTAGGGGATTTAGGCGCATTTAGGGGTTAGGGGAATAATGATTTAGTGGTTAAGGGATTAGGGATTGGAGTTAGGGGAATAATGTGTTAGTGGTTAAGGGGTTAGGGATTGGGGAGTTATGGGTTAGGGGATTTAGGCACATTTAGGGGTTAGGGGAATAATGAGTAAGTGGTTAAGGGATTATGGATTAGGGGCTTAGGGGTTAGGGGATTTAGGCGTAGTTAGGGGTTAGGTGAATAATGAGTTAGTGGTTAAGGGATCAAGGATTAGGGGATTTAATAGTTAAGGATTTTAGGGGCTAGGGGTGAGGGGTTAATGGGTTATGGGTTAAGCGATAATCATTTTAGGGGTTTAGGGTTTTAGGTGTTAGTGGTTTAAGGGTTTAAGGGTTTAGAGGTTTATGGTTTAGGGGGTTAAATGGGTTAGGGTTTTATCGGTTTAGGGGGTTAAATGGGTTAGGGGTTGGGAATTAGGGTTTAAGGGGTTAACGGTTAAGGGTATAGAGGTTTAGGGTTTAGGGGGTTAAATGGGTTAGGGGTTGGGAATTAAGGGTTAAGGGGTTAAGGGGTTAGACGTTTAGGGTTTAGGGGGTTAAATGGGTTAGGGGTTTAGAGGTTTAGGGGGTTAGAGGATATAGTAGTTAAGGATTTTAGGGGTTAGGGGTCGTTAGGGGTTAATGGGGTTAGGGTTTAGGGTTTTAAATGGGTTAGGGGTTGTGAATTTGGGTTTAAGGAGTTAGGGGTTAGGGTTAGGGGATTTAGCAGTTAAGGATTTTAGGGGTTAGGGGTTAGGGGTTAAGGGGTTAAGGGGTTAGAGTTTAAGGGGTTAGAGGTTTAGGGTTTATGGGGTTAAATGGGTTAGGGGTTTAGAGTTTTAGGGGTTTAGGGGATTTAGAGGTTAAGGATTTTAGGGGTTAGGGGTTAGGGATTAATGGGGTTACGGTAGGGGGTTAAATGGGTTATGGTTTTAGGAGATTAAATGGGTTAGGGGTTTAGGGGTTAAATGGGTTAGGGTTTTAGAGGTTTATGATTTATGGGGTTAAATGGGTTAGGGGTTTAGGGGTATAGGGGGTTAAATGGGTTAGGGTTTGGGAATTAGGGTTTAAGGGGTTAAGGGGTTAGAGGTTTAGGGTTTATGGGGTTAAATGGGTTAGGGGTTTAGAGGTTTATGGGGTTAGGGGATTTAGCAGTTAAGGATATTAGGGGTTAGGGGTTATGGATTAATGCGGTTATGATTTAGGGCATTAAATGGGTTAAGATTTTAAGGGTTTATGGGGTTAAATGGGTTAGGGGTCGGGAATTAGGGTTTAAGGGGTTAGGGGTTAAGGGTTTAGAGGTTTAGGGTTTAGGGGGTTAAATGGGTTAGCGGTTTAGGGGTTTAGGGGGTTAAATGGGTTAGGGGTTAAGGGTTTAGGGTTTAGGGGTTAAGGGCTTAGAGGTTTAGGTTTTAAGGGTTAAATGGGTTAGGGGTTTATAGGTTTAAGGGGTTAAATGGGTTAGGGGTTAAGATGATAGTTTCGTTGGTCTCTGTTTGTGCACAATAGTTGTTTATTCTTTGTGTCTCAATATAACAATTTGTAGGTATTTTTGCTTGTTGCCATGTCTTCTCTATTTATTAATTTCTAGTATTTGTTAGCCATTTCTTTACATTTATTGATGAAAATGTCTATTGAAATTAAACCAAATGTATGTTCAATATCCAGTTTCAAACTTAGCCACAGTGTTGTCACACAATTTAAGTCCAAAGAATGGCCATCTGAGGAAGTCTCAATAACCAAACTGCACCTCATAACCGCTACAGAAAAGCTTAAGTTTGAGTGTCCCACATTCATGAGAAATTTGGCTCTTATACTCATGCTCCACCTGACATTGGGGAAGAGAGATGGAGGTAGGAGAGAAAGGGAGAGAGAAGAAGGATGAGAGATAGGACTTAAGAGAGAGAAACCAGTATCATAGAAGAAAGAATATGTGACCAAATTACTCTATACGGAGATGGGAGATAGCGACACCCTACTTACCTAAATAAATTTCTAAAACAAATGTGGTGTAATCATCTGTAATGGTGGTCAATTATATGAGGAGAGGATTTTACGAGGAGGCACTGGATTTTTAATGTGATATGAAAAAAACAAGTACCAAACCAAACCATTTCACATTCACCAATGTTCTGTTTTCATGTGGTAATTTGGTAAATTTGGAACATGGCAAAGGAGTCTTGTTTTGTGATCACCTCCCACGAGGATTCACCAATTGTGAGAACACAATGCTTATGGTTGCATCTTCTAAATCATCATCAATTCCACCAACACCTCATCCAATAACGCTAGTATGAAAAGTCTCAGGCTCTCGGCAACGAAAAGGAACATAATTTAGCGCCCTCAATCTCTTCTACATACTTGTAGCTCTCCTCCCAAACCAAAGCCACTAGTTTTGTGTGTTCACTTCACCCTGAATCTTGTGCAAACATCCTGAGGTAAGGAATTGTTGCACCAAGGCATGGATCCACTATGTGTCATATCCACTGAAGGAGAACATGTTCCAAAAAATAGGTAAATTCTCACAACTATCCCTCTATGGGATGTCGAGAACTTCAAAATTCCACATGCTCATTAATTAAATCTATAAATTGAGAACTTTCGTACAAGACTTGAAGTCATACTGAACTTGGACCAAAAGGCTCAGGATTTTGGTAGCACAAAGGAACATCTGCAATATGATTTGTATTATTCTCATCTAGATAATTTTTCATGGATATCTCATGGAGTTGAAATGCATATTCCAGGTTCTATAGAACATCTCCCATGGAAGTCCTGTCGAAGCCCATCTCTTCAAATAAATTTTTGGTAGTCTCCATAAACATTTTCAGAGAACCAGAGTTGATGGTCCCAACAAGGTGAGGGTGAATGATTTTTTCAAGCTTGCCCTTTTTCTTCCAGTGCATTTCCCACTATTATATATTGAATTGTTCTCTAGGAAAAACAATATTAAGAGTTACCCTTGCACACAAGAACTCCTGTAACAATACTCCAAAAGAATACACATCAAATTTCTCTGTCAGTTGTTGCCTTCTGAAGTATTCAAGATCAAGGTAACCAAGGGCCAAAACTACCTTTGGATCTAGTATTTGAATGTCCAAAGTCTGCCACCTTTTCCCGTGATCTTGTTATAGTGGAGATCTTTGACATTTAGATATGCACAGAGGATTTGCAACAAGGGATTTATATTGCATTTACCATATTTTGGAGCTTCATTGGTATCTCGCCAGTCAAAAAATTTTCAAACAAGTCGAGGGAGTCTAAATTGGTGCAGTTGAAAATGAAAGGCAAGATTTTTATGTCGAGGCCAAATCCCACGATGCTAAGCTTGAAAACCCTCTCATTATTACAGGTCACGCCTTCGAGCTCCGAGATGGTGATGTTGCAGGGGTTTTGATCTTGTCTCCAATCCACGGTCACACCTTCGAGCTCTAAGATGGTGACATTGTAGGGTTTTTTATCTTGTCTCTGGTACACTGCGTGAGCTTGGGTACATAAACCTAGCACCATGTCAGGCTAAGGGAAATTACGAGTATTCGATGAATAAATCTCGATAGAGAAATGGAATTATGGAGACATTGGCTATCATACATATTTGGTTTCCTTTGTCAATGTACCAAAGTCGTCGATCCTCCAAAAGGAGCCTTCTTCCCATTGTTTCCTCCAAAATCAGGGTTCATTAGTGCTGCCATATATGCTAATAAATCCCCTTCACCATCTCCCCCATCAGGAAATCTGAGCTGTCAAACAAAAATGTGAAGGTCAAGCTCTCCATCATCGAGGGTTATATGGCATGTCTTGTAACAGTGCAAAGAATCTTCTTTTCAATACATTTCTAGATGGTGGTATGATGTAGATATCCCATTTAATGTTGCTCACTCACCTTATTAAAAAGATATGTGGGACTCTATTATAGCTACAGGAAATGGCTTCAAAGTCCCTACTATGCATGACTTGAGGGGAGCTCTTTGCAAAAAAGAGATTTACTATTTTGATTATTAATCAAATATAAAACCAATAATATTGTTTTATTTAAAGCTTAATTTGATATAATCATGTAAATTATGTATTAAATGAAATAAATATATTCATTAGTACAATTCTCATAGAAATTGATAAAACTAAATACATTTATCCATTATTACACAATAAATCAATATGTGCAAGGGTGTGACAATGCGTGTCAGGGATAGTCAAGGAAACAAATGGAGAAACAAGTTGAACTACAAAGAGAAGAACACATAAGAGGGTTAATAAGTCATCATTTTACCTTCTTCATGGGGGGCATTCCAGGCACACCAAAACTAGGTGTGAATAGGTGCCAAGTGCCAAGTGTTAGTGCATTATACGTGCCAAATATTCCTCTATTGCTTCTCATCTACTTTCCAATAATTGATCTCAAATAGATTTAATATTAAACCATGCCAAAGCATACCAAGTCATCTTGTGAATGCATGTCAGACATGCTAAGACTTTACAAGTGCTAAAATTTACCAAGTGCCAATGTGTGTCAGGGAGTTTTATGCATGCTATGAAGTGGCAGGGCATGTCGAAAAGTGCTAAGTAGAGAGTGTCAATGCATGTTGAGGAGTGTTAAGGAGTACTAGGACAACACAAGGGAGCACTAGGTAAAAGTACATGGAAGTAAATGAATATGAGGGTGTATCAGGGAGTGGCAGTGAGTGATAGTTGTCATGCCAAGGAGGGAGTGAGAAGATATTCTAAGCATTCACACACCTTATTGACCACTCAATTCTTACAATTCTCACACCATAACAAAAAACCATAAAAATTTCATTCTTAAAATCTATTGTGTAGTTTCATAATGGAATTCAAGTAGAATCTCTCAATTACTTATGTTAGTAGTGGTGAGATCATTTTTTTATTCTCCTAAAGGAACTCTTTCTATACATGCACCCCATCAAACATAAATCATCGAGTCAAAAATAATGGAAATTAATGAATAAGAGGGCGTGTTTTGGGTGTCAGCGAGTGTCGGGTGTGGCAAGGGGGGGAGTGACAAGGCATACTAGGGAATGTTGTGGCATTTCAAGAAGTTTTAGTGTGTGCTTATATGTGCCAGATAGTGCCAAGGCATGCCAATCATGCCAAGACATGCCATGTTTTAAGGAGGGAGTGTTAGCAAGTTCTAGGTGTGCTAAGGAGGGAGTGACAAGGTATGTTAGGAAATTCCAAGGCAAGATAGAGTGCTAGGAAAGCATGCCAAGTTTTTCCAAGTTCTAGGGTGTGCCAATGTGTCCCAAGGAGTGTTATGGAGTGCTAGAGAAACACAAGGTAGCACTATGTCATAATGCATGTAAATGAATGAATACTAGTGTGTGACAAGGAGTTTCAACGAGTTCCATGTGTGATAAGGAGGAGTGACAATGCATGCTTGGCAGTGATAAGGAATGATAGAGTGCTAGGATAGGAGGCAGCCAAGATGTGCCAATGCATGCAAGGAAGTGTTAACTATGAGTGCCAGGGAAACACAAGGGAACACTATATCAAAATGCATGGAAATGAACAAATAAGAGTTTGTGATTGGAAGTGTTAGTGACTTCCAGGTGTGCTAAGGAGGGATTGAAAACGTAGGCTAGGAAGTGTTATGGCATGTTAGAGGCTAGGGAAACATTCCAAGATGTCCTAGGTGTTAGGGTGTACCAACACGTGCCAAGGAGTGTTAAGGAATGATATGGAAACACAAGGGAGCACTAGGTAAAAATGCATGAAAATTAATGAATACGAGTTTGTGACTGGGATTTTGAATGAGTTCTAGGTGTGCTAAGGAGAGAGTGAAAAGGTATTCTAGGTAGTGCCAATGAATGCTAGAGATCTAGGGTGGCATGCCAAGATGTACCAGGTGTTAGGGTGTGCCAATGCATGCTAGGGAGTGTTAGGGAGTGTCAGGTAAACACAAGGAAGAAATAGATCAAAATGCATGGAAATGAATGAATAAGAGTGTGTGATATGGATTTTCAATGAGTTATAGGTGTGTTAAGGAGGGAGTGACAAGGTTATATGCTAGGCAATGCCAAGGTAGGTTAAACTACCAAGGTGTGTTAGGAAGTGCTACGGTGTGTTAGGAAGTGTAAAATCATGTCAAGGAATGTATGGGATGCTAACACATGCCACATAATTCCAAGGCATTTAAGACATGTCAGGTGTTATGGCATGTCAAGATGTAAACTATGTTTCTTAGTTGTTTTACGACCACAGTTGTATGCGATGAGCCTTATCTTGGTAACTTGTTAAGTGGGATCAATCGAGATTGGACATGAATAGTCTAATATGAGTTACATGTAGTTCTTAGGTGAACAAGGAAGATGTTGAATTTCCACGACACATGAGAATTTGGGTTTGGTCTTAGAATATTTGATGCAAACACACTCAAGTGCCACAACACATCAACTTTTCAGAATGAAATCTACACACATCATGGAATCAATTAGTGCACATGAAATTTTTTAACTTTTTCAAACCTTTCTTCATTAAATTACTAACTGTAATAGAATAGGCTAGAGCTCTCATACCAGGGATGATGGCCCTTTACAATCACACTGATACAAGTAATACAACTAGGGCTTGGTGTTAGTTCTTTGACAGCCAATATACCTTGAACAAGACAACACTTAACCAATTTTTTGATGGTGGACACACCTAGCCCTTTCAATCCACATGTCTTGATCACATCTGGCAGGTCCTCTTTCCTCCCATTATGCAACTCCTCAATCTGCCTCTATCAATGAACTAATCTCCTTTATGTTACTGAACTCAACTATAAAAAAAATTCCCTCTATCTACCTCTTCTTCCCTTTAAGGTCTACAACAATTAAAGTTTTTGATTACTTTTTCACAACTCTTTGGTCTGCCCACTTTTTCCATACTGCTGCTCCAAGATGACAAGTCTAGGGATATGGAGGTTTCCCTTCTTCTCAATGACGCAATACTCTATAATACAATGAACTAGGGCTATTTGGCTATCCCACTTGACTGCTACTAATTCTACACGTCCTTAGGCCCAATACACCTACCCTTCTACCAATCTTGTTTTCCTTCACAAGTATAGGACTTAGAGATCTTCTTTGACAATCACCTAAAAACCCTCCAATTTTACTTGGATTGCCATCAATTTTCCCAACCACAATAATTTTTTTACTGATATAGTGCCCACAACACTACCCTCATCTAGGGCTCTTCAAATATGCCACCTAATAGTGATTTGAGTGCTCTCAAAATCACTATTCTTGTGTACCTATTTTTTTTGTCCAATCTATGAAAAAATATGAACTACTCAACTTATCATCCTTCTAACAATTTGTATATAACTGAACTATGGTCACAAATAATCCATTAATAGTCCATTGACTAAATATTTATAGGCTACTTCAGATCTCTGTCCAAAACTCTATGGATAGTCCAACAAAATCAACTCCTCTTCATGTCAAACCATTCCTCATATGGCACATTTGTTCTGCTCCATCTTCTACTCAGGTTCCACCTTCCTTTGTATTTTATATATCCACACATACTTCTGCAAACCATCTTCCAAATTTGTGGTATATATTTCAGAGATAAACCTCCCTCTAAGGGTCACAACCCCTCTTCTTATATGCAGATTTGTCACAATATTAATGACATACCTTATGGATTGAACATGTTAGGAAACCTCCCTAAATAGGGAATTATACTTCTATTCTAATTTCTTTAGAACAAACCATATCCACCCATAGAAAAAAATAAAACTCTTTCCTCCATAAGAGACTCGGCCTAGCTCATATGGATCCATAGATTTTGACAATTTCTTTTACTGAATATTGACCTGAAATTTAGATCTCTACTCAAACTAAGGTTACTTCAGTCAATATAACACCTATGAATACTTATGTTCTGGCCCTAAATTCTAGTGCAGACCCTCCTCCATTTGTGTTGGTATTTATCACAAACCTCGCAACCTAGTAACCAACACAATGTTGAATATTGCAACAAGAAACAGTGAAAGAGGCATCCAGAAACATCATCCTTGATCCTAGTGAAAAATAAGCACCTAAACTAGGTGGGGCCCACACAGGCTATTTTTAGGTGTATGTCTATTTTGAGAATGGTGAGCATATTCTAAAATTAGCAAGAGGCTGATTCTAGATGGTTGAAAAAATTCTATCTTTGGATGAATTTCTATTTTTAGAAGATGGGCGAAGTCTATTTATAGATCGCAAATCTAAAAATAGAATGCATGTCTATTATTATTAGCCCTTAATATAAATAATCAGACAATAAATAGTAACTTATTCTCTTGGAGCACTTGATTTCAGTGAACAGATGTGGCACATTAGTGGGCTGAAGGAATTACGCAATTCCTAGGGTGGTTGGTGACTCATGCATGGAGAACTTAGTTATAACTGATTGTGGTAGAGTTGTAACAGAGTTGGAAGAGTAGTTATGTGAGTTGTTATTTAGTTTAACTCGGTTTAGTGAGTTAAAATCAGTTGTGCTAGTTGTAACTGAACATACACTAGTGATAGATGAGTGAATTAATTATTTAATTAATTCACAAGTAGTGTATTACTTGCAACTAAAAAAATACAACAATTAACTATTTTCATGTCAGATCCAGTGGAGACAGAGTGGAGAGATAGTTGAAAGGGTGAGATGGACCATCTGTTGTGACTATAGTGGAGCATTCAATGCATCCACACAGACATTGGAGATTTCTATGGGTATTGCGCAGTCAAGGAAAGGTAAGGTCGAATTCATTTAGGGTTCTTCTTTAGCAGGTATAGCGCGGTTGAGGAAGGCTAAAATTATTTGTGATTAAGGATTGCATTCATCAGGAATTGCGTGAACAAGGCACGTTGTCTGGAGATAGTAAATTGGCTAAGGGATTTGCCAATTTTTGTATGACAGTGTGAGACAATTAGCTGATGTACCGAGAGCTCTTGTGATTAGATATTTTTGTGTAATTTTTTCATGATTCCTTGTGGAATATACAATATATGATAGAGGGGTTTTGAGCAGTAAGATTTCCCCGAGAATATCTAGTGTTGTGGTTTTGATCTATTCTTTCTTCATGCTTATGTAATTGGTGATTGTGTTTTAAATTCCTCAAAGATTTGTAGAAGTGATTATGTATTTAGCAGTAGCATATTGTTATATTAGGAGAATCTGGAACATACATTTATTTTGTATAATTTCTACATGGTATCAAAGCTGTGTTATAAATTTTCTACATGGTATGAGAGCAGGAATTATTTGGGTGCGCGAATTTGTAGAGAATATCTGAATATTTTAATTCCAAATTTTCAGAAACAAATAGAATATTTGTATTCCCTGTGAAAAAATACCCAAATTAAAAAAAAAACATCGATCGAATCAGAGTTCAGATGAGGGAGATATCATCGATTTAAAATAAACTCTATTGTTGGAAACTTTTATGACAACGGGACAATTACAATGTGCGAGAGCCAAGAACCTACATGTAGTGAGGTACAAGATGCATGCAAAGCTTTGAGGATCAAAGCAGAGGTTAATGAATTGGTGGTTGAGAGGAAGCCTCTCAGCATGCAGCGTGAGAAGCAGTCTCAGAAGGTTGTGGAGTAGCCACAACTAGAGATGCATAAGAATATCTATAGATTTGATGTAGATGGGATTTCTACTGAGCTTTCTACTGTTGGGAAGTGTGAGAAAGCCATGAAATTGAAGCTTGAGAGGGAGCAGGATTTTCATGCAGGTAAGAGTGAACCTCAGGATGTGGAGGAACCACAAGATGAGGATCATGGAGTGGGAGCAACCACTCATGCAGAGAAATTTCATGCCAGATGGGCAGAGGGAGTGCATGCATCTATACCACTAGGTAAGAGGTGGGGAAACATGCATGAGTAATCCCAAGAAGAGATTTCTAGGTAGGATTCATTGAGATGGTGTGGATCTCATTAATTTAACCTCACTACAAGGTGCCCATAGAGCAGCAGTAACATGATCAGTTGGATTGATGCAGTCAGATCAAAGTGACAGTGTTGGATACTGGAGCGCAGATCAGAGTTGAAAGCAAGTGCAGAGTTCAACAATGAAGTGGTTCCTGAAGACATGTGCAGTAGCTAATTAGAAGTCAGAAGACTTTTGTGGCAGACGCAATAGACTGATTGAGTTTTTTGGAGGCTATTCGGTTTCGGAAGTGTTGCATGCAAGTATTGTAGGGCGGATGCATGGAGTTGTAGGGGTGCATGCAAAGGCATACCTTTCTTGTTGAGAGGGAGTGTTGAATATTGCAACAAGAAATAGTGAAAGAGGCATCCAGAAACATCATCCTTGATCCTAGTGAAAAATAATCACCTAAAATAGGTGGGGCCCACACAGACTATTTTTAGGTGTATGTCTATTTTTAGAATGGTGAGAATATTCTAAAATTAGTAGGAGGCTGATTCTATATGGTTGAGAAAATTCTATGTTTGGATGAATTTCTATTTTTAGAAGATGAACAAAGTCTATTTATAGATCGCAAATCTAAAAATAGAATGCATGTCGATTATTATTAGCCCTTAATATAAATAATCAGACAATAAATAGTAACTTATTCTCTTGGAGCACTTGATTTCAGTGAACAGATGTGGCACATAAGTGGGCTAAAGGAATTCCGCAATTCATAGGGTGGTTGGTGACTCATGCATGGAGGAATTAGCTATAACTGATTGTGGTAGATTTGTAACAGAGTTGGAAGGGTAGTTATGTGAGTTGTTATTTAGTTTAACTCAGTTTGGCGAGTTAAACTCAGTTGTGCTAGTTGTAACTGAACATACACTAGTGATAGATGAGTGAATTAATTATTTAATTAATTCATGAGTAGTGTCTTACTTGCAACTGAACACATACAACAGTTAACTATTTGCATGTTAGATCCAGTGGAAACCCAGTGGAGAGATAGGTGAAAGGGTGAGATGGACTATCTCTTGTGACTATATTGGAGCATTCAATGCATCCACACACACATTGGAAATGACTATGAGTATTGCGCAGTCAAGGAAAGGTAAGGTCGAATTGTTATTCTTCAATAGGTATAGTATAGTTGAGGAAGGCTGAAATTATTTGTGGTTAAGGATTGCATTCATCAGGAACTGCGTGAGCAAGGCAGGCTGTCTGGAGACAATAAATTGGCTAAGGGATTTGCCAAATTTTGTATGATAGTGTGAGACAATTAGTTGATGTACCGAGAGCTTTTGTGATTAAATTTTTTTATGTAATTGTTTCATGATTCCTTGTGGAATATACAATATATGATAGAGGGGTTTTGAGCTGTAAGATTTCCCCGAGAATATCTAGTGTTGTGGTTTTGATCTATTCTTTCTTCATGCTTATGTAATTGGATATTGTGTTTTAAACTCCTCAAAGATTTGTAGAAGTGATTCTGTATTTAGCAGTAGCATATTGTTATATCAGGAGAATCCAGAATATACATTTATTTTGTATAATTTCTACATGGTATCAAAGATGTGTTATAAATTTTCTACATGGTATGAGAGAAGGAATTATTTGGAATTTGCAGAGAATATCTGAATATTTTAATTCCAAATTTTCATAAACAAATAGAATATTTGTATTCCTTGTGAAAAAATACCCAAATTGAAAAAAAACATGGATCAAATCGGAGTTCGGATGAGGGAGATATCATCGATTTAAAATAAACTCTATTGTTGGAAAATTTTATGACACCGGGACAATTACAATGTGCGAGAGCCAAGAACCTACATGTAGTGAGGTACAAGATGCATGCAAAGCTTTGAGGATCAAAGCAGAGGTTAATGAATTGGTGGTTGAGAGGAAGCTTCTCAACATGCAACGTGAGAAGCAGTCTCAGAAGGTTGTGGAGTAGCCACAACTGGAGATGCATAAGAATATCTATAGATTTGATGTAGATGGGATTTCCACTGAGTTTTCTACTGTTGGGAAGTGTGAGAAAGCCATGAAATTGAAGCTTGAGAGGGAGCAGGATTTTCATGCAGGTAAGAGTGAACCTAGGGATGTGGAGGAACCACAAGATGAGGATCATGGAGTGGGAGCAACCAATCATGCAGAGAAATTTCGTGCCAGATGGGCAGAGGGAGTGCATGCATCTATACCACTAGGTAAGAGGTGGGGAAACATGCATGAGTAATCCCAAGAAGAGATTTCTAGGTAGGATTTATTGAGATGGTTTGGATCTCATGAATTTAACCTGGCTACGAGGTGCCCACAGAGCAGCAGTAACATGATCAGTTGGATTGATGCAGTCAAATCAAAGTGACAGTGTTGGATACTGGAGTGCAGATCAGAGTTGAAAGCAAGTGCAGAGTTCAACAATGAAGTGGTTCCTGAAGATATGTGTAGTAGCTAATTAGAAGTTAGAAGACTTTGAGGGCAGATGCAATAGACTGATTGAGTTTTTTGGAGGGTATTCAGTTTCGGAAGGGTTGCATGCAAGTATTGTAGGGCGGATGCATGGAGTTGTAGGGGTGCATGCAAAGACATACCTTTCTTGTTGAGAGGGAGTGTTGAATATTGCAACAAGAAATAGTGAAAGAGGCATCCAGAAACATCATCCTTGATCCTAGTGAAAAATAAGTACCTAAAATAGGTGGGGCCCACACAGACTATTTTTAGGTGTATGTCTATTTTTAGAATGGTGAGAATATTCTAAAATTAGTAGGAGGCTGATTCTAGATGGTTGAGAAAATTCTATGTTTGGATGAATTTCTATTTTTAGAAGATGAACGAAGTCTATTTATAGATCGCAAATCTAAAAATAGAATGCATGTCGATTATTATTAGCCCTTAATATAAATAATCAGACAATAAATAGTAACTTATTCTCTTGGAGCACTTGATTTCAGTGAACAGATGTGGCACATAAGTGGGCTAAAGGAATTACACAATTCCTAGGGTGGTTGGTGACTCATGCATGGAGGAATTAGTTATAACTGATTGTGGTAGATTTTTAACAGAGTTGGAAGGGTAGTTATGTGAGTTGTTATTTAGTTTAACTCAGTTTGGTGAGTTAAACTCAGTTGTGCTAGTTGTAATTGAACATACACTGGTGATAGATGAGTGTATTAATTATTTAATTAATTCATGAGTAGTGTCTTACTTGCAACTGAAGAAATACAAAAGTTAACTATTTGCATGTCAGATCCAGTGGAGACCCAGTGGAGAGATAGGTGAAAGGGTGAGATGGACTATCTGTTGTGACTATATTGGAGCATTCAATGCATCCACACACACATTGGAAATGCCTATGAGTATTGCGTAGTCAAGGAAAGGTAAGGTCGAATTCATTTAGGGTTATTCTTCAATAGGTATAGTATAGTTGAGGAAGGCTGAAATTATTTGTGGTTAAGGATTGCATTCATCAGGAACTGCGTGAGCAAGGCAGGCTGTCTGGAGACAATAAATTGGCTAAGGGATTTGCCAAATTTTGTATGATAGTGTGAGACAATTAGTTGATGTACCGAGAGCTCTTGTGATTAAATTTTTTTATGTAATTGTTTCATGATTCCTTGTGGAATATACAATATATGATAGAGGGGTTTTGAGCAGTAAGCTTTCCACAGGAATATTTTGTGTTGTGGTTTTGATCTATTCTTTCTTCATGCTTATGTAATTGGTGATTGTGTTTTAGATTCCTCAAAGATTTGTAGAAGCGATTCTATATTTAGAATTAGCATATTTTTAGATTAGGAGAATCTAGGACATACATGTATTTTGTATAATTTCTACACACAAGGTAGGGTCTCAACCCTCTCTACTATTTCAAAATTTGATGCAGACTTCACACAGAAACACAACTGAAATCACATGCCCAAATTCTCATGATTCACCTCTCTTGAGCTTTATCTACCCTAAGAGAACCAATAATATGCCATCCTACTTCCTATCTCGAACCCATTAAGGTATGTGACATTATTTTGAACCCTCACATGATGATCTTACTCTTGGTGGATGATCATGGCCTCCCTTTAGAAACGATTACTCAAACCTCTAACTAGACCTACTTTAGGACTACATCTCTCCTAGCCTCCTTTATAAAATGAGCTCCTTCTCACTCGATGTTCTTGCCTTCATAATAAGGCCTCCTTAAATAGCTTTTCCTAGCTAGGCCTCTTAAGAATGGTCTAGAACTTACAAACTTTATCTACTTAGACCTTAGGAAATATTATTTTTCTGTTTAATTTTCTTTTAGATTTTAAACCTCATCTCGAGTCCAAAGCCCCTTTGCTTGGGTTATTTTCCCACAAAACATTTTGTGGTAAAAATCACACAAACCCATGTCACTAGGCTTGTGGAGTACCTCCCAAGCTACACAATTTAACAACATATTCTAGTTGTAGTAATTGTAACTTGCTCAAGCTCCTATAGTCAAGCGAGGACTTGGTTGGGTTCCCAAGTTGAAAATTAAGGGTATTTATGAGGGCATGATAACTAGGAAGGGTTAGGGAATGCCAAGGAATGAAAAGGCATGTTAAAACGTGCTAGACAATGTCAATGCATGTTGAGGAGTGTTAAGGAGTGTCAAGGTATCACAAGGGAGAACTAGGTCAAAATGCATGGAAATGAACAAATAAGAGTGTGTTCCAGGGAGTCTCAGTGAATTCAAGTGTGCCAAGGATGAAGTGTGTTAGAAAAATTTCATAATAGGATTTGTAAGAGGCTAGCCTACGATTGGGATAAGGGGCTCGAAAAAGCAATTTTAAACAAAGGGAGACTTTGTGTGGGGAACAACACTATTTTTCCTTTATCTATTATTTTTATATGACATGTGGCACACTTTGGTTGAATTCTCATGTTTTAAACTATTTTAGACAATTCCATATTGTACATTGTTATATATAATTTTTGGGGAACTCGACTTGTGCCAACCTATATCTTGTGTGTCTTGTGTATCTTGTGGTTCTTGCAAACTCTCAATTAATGTTGTATTGTTTATATGAACTAGACATACATGTGAAATGATGCCTATGTAAGCTATGTTTCTTAGTTATTTTATGGCCATGGCTAGATGTGATCCTTGTCTTGGTAAGTTCTTAAGTGGGAAAATTTCAACTTGGACATGACTGGCCTAAGATGAGGTATAGGAAGTTCTTAGGTGAACAAGGCACAGTATAATTGTAGTAGGTGCAATTGATCAAGTTGTTACGGCTGAAGCAGACCAATGTCACATGGACTAGAGTAGCTAAGGACTTGATTGGGTTCCCAAGTCATGAAAAAATGTAAGGATATTTGTGAGGGAATGAGTGCCAAGGCATGCTAGGGAATTCTAATATGTGCCAGATAGTTTGAAGGCATGTAAAATATGTTAAGATGTGTCAAGTGCTAAGGCATGCCAATATCTACAATGGTGTGACAATACATGCTAGGGACTATCAAGGAAACAAAAAGAAGAAAGAAATTAAAATACAAAGAAATGAACACATCATAGGGTTAATAAGTCATCAATTTACATTTTCCAAGAGGGGCGTGCTATGCACACCAACACTAGGCAGAAATGAGTGTCAAGTGCCAAGTGTTATTTCATTTTAAGTGCCAAATCATCCTCTGTTACTTCTCTTCTACTTTCCAATAAATGATCACAAATAACTTTAATATTAAACCATGCCAAAGCTAGCATACTGAGGCATCTTAGTGAATGTTATACATGATAATGATCATGGCCTCTTTAGAACTACATGTCTCTTCGCCCCCTTGATCAAATGAGCTCCTTCTCACTTGATGTTATTTCCTTCATCCTAAGGACTCCTTAAATGGATTTTCCTGGAACTCTTAGGAACCCTCTAGAACTTATGGGCTTTATCCACTTAGACCTTAGGAAATATTAATTTTCCTTTTTAATTTTCTTTTAGATTTTAAACCCTGTCTTGGGTCCAAAATCCCTTTGCTTTGCTTCTACTCACACAAAGCCTTTTGTGACCAAAATCACACAAAGCCATCTCACTAGGCTTGTGGAGTACCTCCCAAGCCACACAATTCAACAATATAGTATAGTTGTAGTGACTATAACTTGGTCAAGCTCTTAAAGTCAAGAGAGGGATTGGTTGGGTTCCCAAGTTGAAAATTAAGTATGGGTAGTTGTGAGGGCATGATAGCTAGGGAGGGTTAGGGCATGCAAAGGAATGAAAAGGCATGATAACACATGTCGGACAATGTCAATGCATGCTAAAATAGAGTGTTAGGGAGTTTTGGGGCATATCAAGGGATAACTAGGTCAAAATGCATGGAAAGGAACAAATAAGAGTGTGTGCAAGGGAGTGTTAGTGAATTCAAATGTGCTAAGGACGAAGTGCATTAGAAGAAGTTTAGAATAGGATTTACAGGAGGCAAGCGTATGGTTGTTATAAGGGGCTCGACATAGCCGTTTTGGACCAAGGGAGATCACTTTGTGCTAGGAAAAACATTGTTTTTCCTTTAGCTAATTTTTTTTTATATGAGATGTGGCACACTTTGGCTACATGCTCATGTTTTAAACTATTCTAGATAATTTCATATTGTACATTGTTGTGTATAAGTTTTGGGGCATTCAGCTTGCGTCAGCTTATATCTTGTGTGCCTTGTGAATCTTGTGGTTCTTGCAAACTCTCATTTAATTTTCTATTGTTTATATGAACTAAACATACATGTGAAATATTCCCTGTGTAAGCTATGTTGCTTAGTTTTTTTATGGCCTTGGCTAGATCATGTGATCCTTGTCTTGGTAAATAGTTAAGTGGGACAAGTTGATATTGGACATGAGTGGCATAAGATGAGTTATAGGTATTTCTTAGGTGAAAAAGGCACAATATACTTGTAGTAGGTGCAATTGGTCAAGTTGTTGCGGTTGAAGCAGGCCAATGTTTTCACATGAACTACAGTAGCCAAGGACTTGATTGGGTCCCCAAGTCATGAAAAATTGTAAAGGCTATATGTGAGGACATGAGTGCCAAGGCGTCCTAGGGAATGCTAAGATGTGTGAGATAGTGCGAAGGCATGTCAAACATGATAAGATGTGCCAAGTGATAAGGCATTCTAAGATGTGCAAGGGTGTGTCAATGAGTGCCAGGGACTGCCAAGGCAACAAAAGGGAGAAACAAGTTAAACTACAAGGAAATGAACACATAAGAGGGCTAATTAGTCATCAATTTACCTTTTCTAAGAGGGGCATGCTAGGCACACCAACACTAGGCACCAATAGATGCCAATTTCAAAGTATTAGTGCATTGCAAGTGCCAAGTCTTCCTTTGTTGCTTCTCATCTACTTTCCAAAAATTGAACTCCAATAAATTTAATATTAAGCCATGCCAAATCATACCAAGGCATCTCAACGTGTTCCATAGATGCTAGGACTTTACAAGCACCAACATGTGCTAAGCGCCAATATGTGTCAGGGACTTTTATGCATGTTATGAAGTGGAATGTCATGTTGAAGAGTGCTAAGGTGTGCTAGAGAGTGCTAATTCATGTATAGGAGTGTTAAGGAGTAATAGGAAAAAACATCAAGGGAGCACTAGGTCAAAATTCATGGAAGTTAATGAATATGAGAAACGTGTGCCAGGGACTAGTGTTAATGAGTGCTAGCTGTCATGCCAAGGAAGGAGTGACAAGGTATGCTAAGAATTGGTAAGGAATTCTAGGGAATATCAAGGCATGTAAAGAAGTGCTAAAGTGTGCTAGGGAGTTCTAGGGTGTGCTAATTATATTTTCCAAATAGTGCCAAGATATTCCAATACATGCCAGGTGCTAAGGATGTGCAGGGTGCCAGGGTATGTCAATATGTGTCAAGAAGTGTCAAGGAAACAAAAGGAAGAACCAAGCTAAAATGTAAGGAAATGAACACATAAGAGGGTTAATAAGTGAGGAATTTATATTTTTCAAAAGGGGCATGCTAGTCACACTAATAATAGGTCCCAATACATGCCAAGGGGCATTGTGTGCCAAGTGATAATGTATGTCAATGCATTCAACCAAGGTGTTCCAGGGCATGCTAGGGACTACATGCATGCCAACACATGATAGGAGAGTTCCATGTTGTGCTAGCGCATGCCACCATGTGCTTGGGCATCAGTTTCATGAAAAGATGTTCTAGGTACAAAGATGTTCCAAGACATGTGAAGTGCTAAGAAATGTTAGTGTGTGACAAAGCATTAATTTAAGTTGTGCCCAGATTGTTGAGGAGCGTTAGGCCTTTCTCATTAACAGAATTGTCAGAGCTTGATTATGTATTAAATAATATATTTCCTACACACACTAGTGGAACTCTATCTAAATGGAATTTGATAGATAATAAACTTAATAGATATGAATCATGTGTTGACTCATAGGAAAACTCTATTCGACTAATGATTACTTGAGGGAAATGATACACACTAATTACTTCTTAAAAAATTGCCTCATTCTAACCACTATGGCCTTGGAAATATCATAAAAAATACTCCACAATAATGGCCTTAAATCATTATCTTTTGAAAAAAAATATATTAACAAGCATATAGCATCACCAAAAACTCATTCGAATGATCAATGGTGACAAACGTTTTTTGACCGTCACCAAAAGTAATAAAAAGAGCATTGGTGAGGGTCATTAAAAGTTTGTCACTTTAAGTGTCACCAAAGAGAGAATTAGTGATGGGCCTTTAAGGACCCTCACCAAAAGTTTCATTGAAAATGGCTTTGGTGACGAACATTAAAGGACCATCACTATATACACTTACAGTGAAACTTTTTAAGCATGACCCTCACCAATGTCCTTTTTTCTTGTAGTGTGGGTCTCTAGAGGCTTGTTTTGCCTAACTTGAGTGTCTCTTTCCTCAATATATTGTACACATTTTTTTCTATATTGTTTAAGAAGAAGGATATATAATATGCTCTCATAGATATGTGTTGATGTATCACTGCATTTTCCTGTTTATGTTCTATATTCCTATCTTTTCCATTTTTGAATATTATAGTGGTATCAGAGCATGATCTCTGGCTCAACTTGTGGGCAATACAACTTATGACACAAGAAGAAGAGATCCATAATGATGGATGGAATGAGTTTTGCCTCATTTATTTTTATATCTATGCAGGAAATCTCCAAGGAGGTCAAACAAATGAGAAGGGAAAGGCACAAGGATACCTCAAGAAGGTTTCAAGATGAGGAAGGTCCAAGCACTTCCTATCAACAGCAGAAGAAACCGGTATTGCATATAGCTCCAAAAAAATCTACTATGTCCACTTTCTTGGAAGAGGAAGGTGAATGGAATAGAGATGGAGGAAAATTAGATCATGAGACTCTAAGTGATTATATTTCAAAATACAAATATAAATCAAGGGCTTTCAAGGAGAATCTAACTCTCCAGCAGTTCATTCAGATCAAAGAATAATAGAGACCCTGCAACAGCAGTAGAAGAAAAATACATAATATATTTCTATTGGGTCATCCACAAGCACATAAAATGCTTGGAGGAAGAATTTAGATGCATTATTTCTGCTACATCTAGTAGTAGAAAGAGAATTTGTTGATATTGCAGCATTGCACCTTGAGGGTGAAGCCAAGGATTGGTGGTTCAGCCATTTGAAACATGCAAGAGTGACTGGTTATGTAGATTTTACTCAAAAGCTGATCAAGAAGTTTGATAGAAGAAAAATGGAGGTAATTCCTATTGATACATTTCCCGACATTGATGAGAAAGCACATGAGGATCCAAGGGAATATGTCAGCACTATCACTCCGGGAGAGGGGAAACTTCCACCACCATCAGCTACAAGAGTACTTGCATTAGGAAAAGGAAAAATTGCATATTTTCAATATGGTCTTGATATCTTGACATTAGGAGTTCCATGCATGATCCAAGAGGCACATGAGGAAGAGGAGACATATACCAGTGCTGGTGCAGCAATAGGAGAGCAGCCATCACCATCACCATCAATTGGGGAAGTCATTACACTGGTAGGAGGAACCCTTGTAGCTATACAAGATGTTCCCAAGAATCATCTTATCCAAGGTATTCCCCCATATTATTTTAGCACATCAGATGGAGAGTTGTGGGGACATGCCATCAGGGAAATTGCATGACCAAGGGTTAAAGCACATTGCTGATTTGAAGCAGTAGATTATCAGTGCGTAGAGGACCCTTGACTGGTTCAAGGAGGATATGTATAGCCATCTTGGTTTCTCATTGTTGAGTTTTCACACAACACTTTGGGTTGGAATGTAGAGTTTTGGAGGATAGGATGAGCATAATCCTAATCAATCCAATGCAGAATTGTGTGTTTAGCATTGTGTATGACCCTGAGATAGCAAATGCACCATCATGGAGATCAGCAGCGTTGTCACTTAGCAGCAGTGATGAATTGGGGGGCCAACTATTTTTGAAGCATTCCTATGACCATTCCACTTATATAGCATTGGATAGGTAGATGGTTGATGAGAGACATCTTATGATGGATAACATCTCCCATTATTATGATATATCCTTCTTGATGAGCACCTCACAGCTCAATGAGAAGCTTTTTCCTACAACATATTTGGAACCTTATGGGTTCTACCAGGTCATTGATGAGAGGCTCTCATGTAGAGATCTCTAGGAGGTTGCACTTCAACATATCATGGAGTTCAAATATAGTCATTAGATTTGGGAGGAAGGTATTATCCATTGGATGGATACTAAATTGGAGCATGATAGGAGTCACCCATAGTTGGATGGATGCGTGAGGATGATGAGAGAGGGGTTGGTGAGCCACTTGCAGACCTATGACACAGGGCAGTAGGAGGCATGGCTGTGCTGGCTACTCTTGAGATATTTTGGCCATCACATGAAATATCATATGTCAAAGGGTGTGTTATGGTTTGGGACATTGCATGGCACTCATATGATATGGCAACAGAGAGTTTGGTTATATGGGGCATTCTACAAGTCAATCATCATGATGTTACTCCATGACTTGTATGATGATGAGATGAGGAGGCAACAAGAGTTAGTGTTGCTTTGGTTACTCTTAGGAGAGTATGGGTTGAATTTATCCCATACCTTGCATGATGTTTCAAGAGTAGATGGTGGCACAATCATGGTGCAAAGGGGCTACTCCATAGCCTTTGAGGACCAGGAGATATTTTCACATAGGGGTGAGTCTTCCATATATAACAGAAGGTTGTGGGCATTCATGCATGATTTGGCCAAATTTTGGAAGTTTTGGATGGGAAAAGGCTTTGACTTCCAAAAAATTCAGTCTTTTTCTAAGCAGAAGCAGCTGCAAGGGAGGCAACAAAAGTGGGATAGCAGCATTTCGGCATGTGACTTTGGCATTGGGCATGCCAAAGAGGGGAGCTATGAGATGACAGGTTCCTTATCACAAATGCCAACAACGTTGTCACTTGGGAGTATAGATCCATATTTGGAATTCCAGCCATTGAGGGAGTGTTCCAAGGGTCACCTCACATATGAGGAACTTGATGGTCAAGTAGAAGATGAGAAGTATAGAGTGATGGATGGAGTCATATAATACTAGGATAGGATCTTATTGACTAGGAATTCCAAGTTCAAGAAGAAGGCTCTACATGCAGCACATGATTCATTCCTTTCTAGTCACCAAGGTTTCATGGAGACATATCAATCCATTATGAAGAAATTCTCATGGGAGGGCTCATCCATGGACCTCATCACCATCTTACTCACAGTACATGGTAAGAGTTGTATATTTGTCCTTATCGATTATCTAACAAATTATTTGCATTCTCTTTCCATTTATATACAGTGCATTACTCCATAAGAGGGCAAGCCTCTATTTGGAATTCATGGTCTTTTTAAGAACAAAATCAGTGATGGAGATAGCCATTTATTGTATGAATTTGGGCAAGTATTGTTATATTATTGTGATGCTCTGTTGACACACAATGCCATTTAATACTTCCAAGTAGATGAGAAAACATGCACAACTAGCAAGTGGTTGGGAGACAGCTTGCCACATTATGTTCAGAGGCAACAGGTAGAAAAAATGTGTTGTTTCCACTTGGGGAACTATTGTCACCATTCAGAATTTCATATGATACTCAATATCCTTCTCATTTGGATTCCATATTGTGATGATGTTCTATTCACTATATTTGGAATGGATTGGGAAAGAAAGGTTCATAAAACCAAAGAGTGGATCCTTGAGAGTCGAGAGTCCAATTGCCTCTTGGCCTCTTGAGGGAAACATTATTGCAGCCTAAAATCAGCAGCAGCTCTATACATATCATAAATGGATAGAGATAGTGTGGGATGGAAAATTTTGTGTATCATGTTCAGCCATACAACCCATATACATTGCAGGAGCAAGAGATGGAGGAGTTTTTCTATGAGCTACATAGGGTGATCCATCTTGTTTGGATGATAGCATGGGGATTGGAGCTTCTCATGGAGGTTAAGGTCTCCAAATTTCTTTGGATTCCATGCCTCAAGAAGGCCTCTAGACAACATGTAGTTTCCTCCATGGATATCCCACTTCTTCATGATGAGAGCCATTTGGTTTTTTCGCCAAAGGCCAACTTGCACACTTGGGAGGAGCAACTAGGGGATAGATTGATTGGAGAGCATTTGGTTTAGTGGAGGAGTTTATTAGATGAGAATGCTATAGGATAAGGAGAGCAGATTTTGTAGTATCTATCCTTGCAGTTGCTTGAGGATAAGCAACATTTGGGAGGGGAGGACTATAATATTCCTAATTATCTTCCAGCTAGTTGGAATATTAATTTTTACTTTTGATAAGAATATAGGTCAATAAGTCGGTAGAGAGACCCATAAATATATTTAGTAGGAATAAAAACACTTCTGATGTGAATGTGGATCATTGTATAAGTTGGATAAAGCACCTTGAGGTGTGAATAGGGGTTACAACATGTGGACAGGGTCAAAGTTGACCAAATCAACAACGTTGTCATGGAGATAGTGGAGAGTTAACAGAGGACAACGCAGTCATAGAGGAGGAGTGTATGCATGAGAGTAGCTTCTTTAATCAGTGGGACCCAGGGTGAGGAATCTCACCAAGCATATAAGGAAGAGGATGGAAGTCATAGAAAGCATTCAGAATATTGATATTGTATTGGTATTTTATGACTTTTTGCACACTTTAGTTTTTTAGCTAAGTTTTCTATGATGTTTAGCACAAGGGTGTTTTTGAGCGGAAATCCCACCCTCATCCTTGGGGGACTTCGAGTGCCTACTCAGGAGAGGTTCATTGAGCATCATTTCCACTCTTTGGCTTTGTGCCAAGCTTCAACATTTATTCACAACACAGTCTCCTTTAGGATTGTGTTGTTTTGCAAGGTAGCAGCAGTGGAGGGTTGATAGAACCAATTTCTGAGCTTGTTTTCCAGTGGAGGGAGTAGCCCTTAATCTGGAAGGCTAGTGAAGAAGTTCTCAGAGCTTTATTCTACCATCTGACATTAGGCCAAGCAACATCATTCACCCATAATGCAGTCTCCTCCAGAAACTGTGTTATTTTGCAGTGCAGTTGCAGTGGGATGTCAAGTACACAAGTTCTTTATCCTTGGAAAGTTTGTGAGGAGGGATATCAACAATTTTCATATCAGATAAGTCACCTCCCACTAGTGTTCCAATTTCAAAGTGTTATTCAACCCTAGGGCCACACTTGTATATTCTTCATTTTGAGTATTTCCGGAAACCATTTCTGCGTTGTCTTGGAATTGTGCTAGAAATCCTAGATCTTGGATCTTGACATTTTCTAAGAACCATATCAGTAGATACATGTGTTTACAATTACAGCAACAGTAAATCCCATAAAAAATTACGTTGTCTTAGCCTCCAGCATTCTTGTATAGCAATTTTTCTTCATATTTTGTGTACTGGGTCTCTAGAGGCTTGTTTTGCCTAACTTGAGTGTCTCTTTCTTCAAGATATTGTACACATTTTCTGCTATATTGTTTAATAAGAAGGCTATATGATCTGCTCTCATATTTATGCGTTGATGTATCACTGCATTTTCCAGTTTATGTTCTATATTACTGTCTTTTCCATTTTGGAATATTACATTTTATATAAAAAATTTGAAATAATTGCCCATATATATGGATTCCTCTTGGAATTTCGTCAAAAAAAAAAATGATCACTGAAAACAGACTCTGTATGAGGATTTTATGGGTGATTGAAGTTAGCTAGTCAATTTTGTTTCCAGAGAAGCTCCCACAGGGAGTCATACATGCATCTGGGAGATCCTGGATGCTCCCTTGCAGTTTTCAAGCCAACGTCCAGACACTCCTAACCTAGTGTTCTGAATGCGTCTGCGATTTTCACCTTGGAAAAACTACCTTTCATGTCTAAATTTGTTACTTATCTTTTTTCTCAGTCCGAGCCTCCTATTTACCTTTTGGATTTGGTCCAAATCCGTTTCTATTTGCTTGACTTCCTTATATTGGTCAATTTTCATTACGAGGAGCTTTTGTCTTTGATTAGACACTTATCTTCTCATCTTTCGCTAATCTATTGGAGATATGTGTGATCTATGGTTTGTTGTTGTTGATCAGTTGTTGTGTGTGTCTGATCTGATCCATTTTAATCATTTTATTCAAGATTTTCCATTGCTCGTTTCCATTCGAGTTTCTCTTGGAGTTTTTATGGAAGCTTTGGGTTGAGACTTGACCTTTGTCTCTAGATATCATTCTAAGATCTGATTGGCTATTTTCAACGACTTTTTAGGTATGATCTACACTTTATTTTCAGTCTTTTGTGGCTTTTTCTCACTTTTGTTTCTTCTTGTTGAGAAACTTATTTTATATTTTGGTAATTTTTATCACAATTGGTGGTGTTGTGATTGGTTGTGCAAATTTAATCTAGACAAGCTCTTTTGAGTGTGTTTTCATTGCCTCTTATCACCCTCATCTAATCTTATCTATGCCTTCTTGCCTCTAGGGTCTAGTTTTTTCCTTTGTAGAACATTGGACTTAGTTGAGCCATTGTAAGACAACCCTAGCTTGTTGACATTGTCTCTCTTTTTTTTTCACTTTTGACTTTCGGTTTGATTTCTTTGGGTGTGTTTATTTGATTGGGCTTTGTCTTCCTAGTTGTGACGCTTTTGAATTGCTTTGCATTCTTTCTGGGGAAATTTTCTTTGGTTTTCCTTTTTGGTTTATTTTTGTGTCATTAATTCACAAAATTTTGGGATAATTTTCATTTAAGAAGATTAGTGAGAGGTGCATCATAATAGGCATTGGTGTGTCGTGTATACTCTTACCCTCCTATAGTTATATTTCATTGAAGTGAAAATAAAAAATTTCATATAGCTGGACTAGGGTGACTAACAAAGAGTAATTCACACTATCTCAGTTTCACGCCACATCCCACTTGTGTAAAAAATGACCACTAAAATCAAAGCAATAATAAAATTAACTAGATTCATATTTTACTTTTACGGGTAGTACACCAACACTAGCTTAGGCTAGGGTCTTGTAGATAGGAGAGTGAGTCAACTACTCCAAGACTACAAAATCAACTTAGCATCTTACCGTAGGGATTTAAATCCATTTGCAGTAGTGTGGTATAGGAAGCCCTTATAACAAGAGGGTCAAGCACAAGGTCACACTTGGGCTAGGTGGGGTGACATGACCCATTTTTCTTAGTTTTGGGTAGCTCGATATAACAGATTTTGCATGCATACAAAAATTTTTATTAGCGTTTGTTGTAGCACTTGGGGACCACTTTGGAGGTAACTCTCAAGGGTTTTTAAGTCTCAGCTCCTTTGTTGCGGTTCAAGTGTCCTGCCCTTGCATGTGGATTTGTCTTATGACTCTACCCCGAGGTCATGTTACTATTGATGGTGACCATAGTGACCTATCGTTTTAGGGCTCATACACAGGTGCAGGGTCGAAGTCGTCTTCTCTATACTAGGGATAGATATTAGTCATACTATCTCAATCCTCTCTGGGGGTGTTACATGTCTAGTGAGGGTACTTGTGCCGAGTTCATAGATAAAAGGGTTTGGAAGAAGTTCGCTAGTATAGTTGTTCCACCGCCAAATTCTTTGTATTTTGGTTTGTGTGTGATATATTTTAGGAAGTTTATAGTGTGCGATGTTTGGTCCAAGTCGAAGTCGATAGTTTTTTCCATAGGGTGTTTTCACTAACATAGTTGTATTAATTTATAATTTATCACCCTGGGTGAATTTTTTCATCGACAATCACATCATCTTCACGGTTTGCCTCCTGAACGAGGTGGAATTATCACTCTTGCTTGGAGAGATCCTATCGATGCTTAAGAATTAGACCAACACATAGTCTTAGAGTCTATACCTGGTCCCTCTGATAGAGATATGATCTCTATTGAGACTTTGGCAGGCGATTCTGCTGCTCTTTCCAATCCACCTTTGACCAATCCACTAGGACCTGCATTGTTGCGAGAAAACCTGGACAACTCCACTCGAGCCTATACTTTTGTGCCTTTGTTAGTTCGTTACCCTATGGAAAAGTATGAGACATTTTTACCTTTTTCAGTAGCAATGTTTGCTTCCATGACATCATTAATTCCTCTTAATGGGTCATATATACTCCTTCGTCTACACCTCTTACTTCTTCTTAGGGAATTCCACCAGTCTCATCTATAGCTCCCACACATTTCTCGAATATTTCGGTGCCCACACCATCTCCTATAAAGACCATGGTGCCTCAACCTAGTCATCTAGTAGGTTCAGGAACTTTTTCACCTAAATTTTCCCAACCAATGATTCATGTTCCTCAATGAGGCATGGTTACTTCAGGAAATATGTGGGGGGGATCATTAGTTGTCCCTAGTCAGCTTGGGGGTAATGTGGCTTCTAGAATGTCATAAACTTTTTATAGTTCACTCTTTCGAGGGATGCCACCTGTTAGTGTCTGTCAGTCCTATCAGTCACCAGTGATCAAATTATGCTTTTTCATATGATTGATAGGGTCATAAGGAAAATTTGTATAGTTTCAGTAGGTCTTCAAATAAAAAATTTGGTCATTGGTTATGATAGCTAGGTCATTACTACTCCTTTTAGTCCCATGGTCAAATAAACATTAGAACGGTCATGTCATTACTTGCAAAGATGTCTTGGTCATCTTGGTCATCATTCAACTCATTCTTTCATCTAGTGTCATCATTAGGTCATAGGGTTGAAGTCATGAAAATGGGTCTTTCACCACCAAAATCATCATTTGAAGGAGTATTAATAAGGGAAAGTGATCAATAAAGGTTAATAAGGTGTATATTTATCTTATTCATGATGTAATATATTTAAAAATTTTCCTAAGCTGTAGTACACAATCCATCTCATCAAATTGTGAAAAGACATGGTGGGGCCGCGCCACCATCAAGAAAGAAAATCGATTTCTAGCCTATAAGAAGACCAAAAAAGCTCATTTTTGCTCATTTTATCTCTCATAAGAAATCATTCCATCCAATAGGAGCTTGCCACCCCTTGGAGACTAATTTCTTGCCTTGGAAAATAGGATTCCACTGTTATGTTATGATTTTCACTGCTAGCACTGCGCTTTTCCTCAGGAAAGGAAATTTATTCTTTGTAGAGGTTTAATCATCAGTTACAGGTTCTAGCACATTGGTATAATTAAGTGGGTCCCTCATCTACCTTGATTTTCTTCATTTCATGCTTGGAAAGATCATAATTCCCTCTCCTAGGGTTTTTCTACATTTTCTTGGTTTCATAGTCTCTTTGATCAATTTGCTGAGAAAAACCCTCACATTCAAGATCACTCACCTTCCCCTACCTTTCATATACCTTCCTAAAAATTTTACTTCACTCCTATCCCTGAATTTCATTATTTTCCTTCAAACCCTATCTTATACTGTCATTTTCCTAGGCTAGGGCTGTGTTTTTCCCCTTTTCACCCTTTCCCCTCATTCATTTCTTGAAATTCCACTTTCCCCCACTCCATAACATCTATCCATACCTACCTAAAATTTCATAAGAATTTATACTCCCTAGAACCACTTCATTCCCTTCCATTTCTAAAACTTCCTAGAATCCCTTTTTTTTTCCCTACATTAAATCCTAATTTCCCCTCCAAGTGAGCTAGGGTTTTCTATGGATTCAAAGACTACAGAGAATAAGAGACATAAGGGAGGTCAAATCAGTAGGTATGAGCCCACTACAACACATGATTTCATGACTACACAATTTCTCAAGAAATCCTTCCAAGATGGAGGTTGCCTTGCCTTTTGCCAAAGGGTTGAAGAACTTGGTTTCAATGGTAAGCTCACAAGCACTTTTGCCACTGGCCTAAGGAGAGATAAGGTGACCATTGCAGGGATTGTGTTCACTCTTTTGGTAGAGGATATTTCCATAGCTAAAGGGATTCCTAACAATGGTGAACTATGGTTCAAGAAAAGAGACCTTGAAATTGAAAACTACAAGATGTTGTTGAAACCTCCATTCAAAGCTGCTCCAAAGCACATATTTCACTTTAGACAACTACTGTACAAGTATGCCCCTCTCATGAAAATTATAATGAAATATTTCACATGTGAGGGTAGGTTCTCCAGGTTATATCAATATCATGTGATACTTTTGATGCATTTCATTGGTGTAAAGGCTCTCGACTTACCTCGTTACCTTTACAGAAGCATGGCCAAAATGGTAGAGAAGGTTAATAGCACAGGAGAGGATCATCATGCTAGCTTGTTCCATCATGGCTTGGTGAAGGTCATTATTTGTCATCAGCTTGCACAGGTAAATTTTTCATGGGATAGTTTCATGTATTCAACTTCACTCTTGCCTACTCTAACTTAGTCAAGCAGTCACTCCACACCATTGTATTCACCTATACAGAAAGAGGTGGATTCCACAAGAAAACCTATCACAAGGACACCTAGGGATGAGGTAAAAAATACTTACACCAGAGGGAATAGGCTGATGCTTTCTCCTGCCATTGTGGAAATGGCTCAACCTACTACAACAGTTGAAGATACACCAACACATGAGGAAGCACAGGTACAATTTGACACTCATATGGCATAATTTTAGGTACATGAGGAGGTCAAAACTTCTAAGCAGATCATCCAAGAGAAAGATGTTGAGATTAGAGATTTAAAGGACAAATTTTCCAAGGCATACTTCATGATCAACACTCTTTAGCAAGAGAATAAACAACTCCAAGTTAAGCAACTTTTTCTTAGCAAGCCCAAATCAGATTTGGAGAAGGATGATGCCAAAGGTAAGGCAATTGTTGATGTTGATGAGTTATAGGATCTAGAAGAGTTGTTTAAATCAAGGAGACCAAGAACTAGAGGTCTCAATATGGCACTAGAGCAGTAAAGGATCCATCTCCACCATTAGGCCAAGAGGACTTGGATGACCTAATTGCAGCTGAAATTGAGAAAAACAAGAAGTTTTGGCTTGAAAAGTTAAATTTCCACTTGGATAATCTATTTAAGAAGGCTAAGAGGAAAAAAAATATGCAGAGGCACATGGCCATGCACTATTTTACAAGGAATAATATTTCCCAAATTAGAATCAAGCAATTGAAGGAGAAACTGAAGCAAACCCTAATGAGGCAAAAAGAGAAGGAAAAGCTTGAGTTGTTGGTTGAGGCCTCCCTCATTGCTTGTCACATCATATCCTAGGTTCATGGGACAATTTTGGGCCAATTTTGAAGAAATTTTTCAAATTTTCAAAATTTTGGTGTTTTTGGCTTAACACAGAAAAGTGAGTTCAACCAAAAGCACATTGCCTTGGCACTGTGCTTTTCCCTCAAAGGTCCAAATGGGGAAAAATCAACATATAATGATAGATATTGACCTGCACATTAAATTTATGTACTTTTGGTGCCATTTCAGCAAACATATTGAGAGAAAATTGCAAAAAAGAGGCCAAAAAGTCACTTTCTGACACCTTTTTGACCGAGGCATTGCGCTTTTGGAGTGACCTTGGGAAAATGCATTTTTCTCAGCCTTAGAGAGGCCATTTTTCTTTCTTGGTGTATCTAATGACAACTATAAATCCTAAGCTTTACAATGGTACCTTCAGATATGGATTTGGAGCTCAGGAAGGCAGTCAAAACTCCTTTGCAATTTGGCATTATGCTTATGCCTGGTGGCTCTGTGCTTTTTCCTATTGGGGTTGCGCTTTTGCCTGTTTGTTAGTTTTTCGAATTTTCTCAATCAGATTTGGATTGTAATGATGTAATTCACCTTGTTTGGAGTTTATCTAAGGTATATGAATGTAAATATGTGTGTTAATGTCATATTGATGTAATTTTGAGCTTCATTTATGATGGTTAGGTCAGTCAAAGGCTAAAAGGAGGTGTTTGTTTTAACCTCCCTAGTCTTAGGTTTTGTTGGATAAATTCATGTAAATTGATCCTATCTTGAGGGATTTGACCCTTCAGAGAGGGGAAGTTTTTTTTTAGCTATTTGTATCTAGTTTTATTTCATAATCAAGGTTGGACATCATAGAGTAGGAGGATTGGAGTCTTGTGTACAGTTGACATTTTCAGAAATACAAGTTCAGTTGTAGCATATATATAGGGATTCATGTGGCAATGTTTTGTGGCATAATTTTTTCTACTGTAATTTACTTTTATGAATTCTTAATTCATCCTCTTTCCATATCTATGCTTTTCAATGATTTTCCTATAAGATGTTAAACAAAAATCTTTATGCTCATGCTCTGTTTTGGTAGGAAATTGATGTTTGTGTTAGTAATATTCTGATAAATGAATTCATGTTAAATCATGCTCATTTTGATCCTAAACTCTGTCACCTTACACTAAAATTGACAATCCTTTAAGTGTCATTGAACATATCTACCATGCCCCTTTGTATCCCTGCAACTATAATCCTTCAAATCTAACCTAGTTTCTTTGCCTCTCCTCGTGATCCAACAAAAACCCTAAAATTTTCAAAACCCTAGAGTTGAACATACCCAGCCTAAAATCCATTATTCCTCCAGTCAAACATTGGCTGTGATCATAGAGAGAGCCATATTTGGTTTGGTAGGGCTAGTTTCCAAACTAAAAAGTTGGTTTGAGGTTACCACCATTGATTTCCATTCTCAGCCTTGGGACATTATGGAGGATAACACCACCCACCATCACCTTTCCTGGGGAGGATAGTTTACCTAGGGGAAATCCCACTACCAGAACTGTCTCCCATACATCTTATCCTCCTTATGTTGGTCCTATCGTGTTGAGTGGTCCTTCTTTCACTCATGGGTACAACCCCATGAGCAGTGATGTGCTTGGGGGTCCTTTTCTCTTTGGTGGCATATACCCTGGGGGAGACATCCATCTACCATTTATTATGGCTTGAAACAGTCTTATGTCAGGGTGAACCATTTCCTTCACCAATAAGTGCATCATTATAATCCTTAAATGGGGGGACCGTAAGGTTGGTCAGGGGCTTGTCCTTCCTATAACCCATTTAGCCAACTCCACAATTTTTACACATTAATTTGTCACCGTGCTCAATTCCCATCCCTAATCTTGAAGTGCCCCATGATAGACCTTGTGCAATGTTTCCACCATGAAGAAATATGTAAAGACATCCCCTGAAGACTCAAATAAAACTTCCTTGGAAGATTACTGAAGGAACTTGGTCAAAACCCTAGTTTTATGGGTCATCGCATTTCCTAGTTTAATGCTTGTGCTGATGTCAGATTGAAAGTTATGGCTTAGCACTACTAGCACCCTTATTTCTTGGAAAACCATGCTGATCGCTTTTTGGAAGTGTTTCCTCAAATGGAGGAGAAGCTTCGACCTCTAGAAGTTCTATGGCAGTGAGTTGGTTGTTAAACGGTGGTGATAGAGTTGAGCTCTCTAATTTTAGAGCTTTGATCTCATCCATGGGGGTTTATCCCTTAGAAAGTGGACCTTCCTCCTCCTTTCATGGGTTCCCAACCTCTTCTCCCTTCCTATAAATTGGTCCCCATCCTTCCACTAATGGTTGGTCATCATTGGGCTGTTAAGATCATTCATTCCCTTTACACTCTTGTATTGTGATAATGCCTAAGCTATTTGGGAGAAGTTATGCTTTAGAGCTTTAGTGAAGGACTTTGATTTTCACCAAAGGGAGGCCTCCAACATCAAGGCCTGGGTTATAAGCTCTCTCTTTTATATTCATTAATAAAACATCTAATGTTTGATTTCTATAGTTTTCTAGTCATTTGTGCAAATATTCTGGTACTCTTTGATCTGTAAGATAGTTAATGTTTAAAGATTAATATGTATTGGATTATGATTGTTGTTTCCTCTTGATCATCCACAGGTATTTTTGTGCCACTATTAGTAAGGAGTGATCCTAAAAGGATCATGGATCAAGGTCATCATCAACGAGTTCGAACATAGCATCAGGAAAAGATACCTCTATCTTCTTTCTTGTCGCATTTTGAATACTAGCTGAGAAATCTTTGCATTAGAAAATGTCTCAAGTTGCTAGACCCACTCTAGGGCTAGAGAGATAAACTCAAATTAACCTAAGGAGCATTTGAAATTAACACAAAAATTTAGACATTTAGGCTAGAGACATGTTCCGACGTCGTTAAATGTAGGAGTTGTTGATAATAGTTTCTGTTACAATCTGGGGGTGATATCCCGTCCCACGTATGGAAGTATGTTAATGTATGATAAGTATATTTGGGGTGCTCTCATTGAATGATTATGCATTAGAGAACACTACTATGGACTGGACTCCCATGTACCATCATGTATATTTTTGGCGACACCACTAGATTGCAAGCCTGCTATAGGAAACCGATTCAACCACCTTGTAGACGTGACACACCAAGCACAACATTCGGGGAGATTGGCTGTCGTACATTAAGTCCTTGGTAAATTTAGTTTCTAAGGTGTATATTGCAGTTCATGGATGCCTGGTAATCCTTTATGCCTATTTCACCCTTTTTGATTTATTTTGTGTTTAATTTCTAAAATTTACTGGCCACAGAATAACATCTTACTCGTGCACAACTCCTTAGTAGATCTTAATTTGAGACCAATGGAAACAGTTCCTTAGTCTACCAATCAAGGAATCCCCTCAGATGGGAATCGTGGCCCTTTTACTTCTTTTTGAAATTCTGGTGCTCCATATATGGCAACATTGTCCCTCCCAGGATTAACCGTTGGTTTTCCAGTCTGGTTATTTTCAACCCCCATGGTTCCAAATTTCCAAGCAGCTTCTCAAACAAGTTCACCTCCACTTGAACAATGTCAACCTCATGTTGATCCTAAAGTTGACCCCTTGATTTCTTCGCCTATTTCTTCACCCCGTTATTCCTCTTCGCCTGGTGAAAGTCTAAATTTTGGTAACCAGGAAGCTAAGAAGAACAAGAAGAGGACGAAGAAGAAGAAGAAAAATAAGCAAGGGGAAAACCAAGCAACCATTGCTTCCAATGAAACTTATGTAGAAAAATCTTCAATTCAGTCCCATAAATTCAAATTCCCTTGCAAGCTATGTAAGGGTGACAACCTTCTTATATATTGTCCTGGTATTCCCAAGGTTTTAGAAGTGTGGTCAACTGGCCCAAATTGGACTTTGTCATTAGCCTATAGAGATCATGTTGGTGACAAGTCTTCAGCTAGTTATAATAAGGTCCATGGGAAAAAGAGTAAAGTAAAATATCCATGTAGGTTATGTGAAGGGAATCATCTCGTTCACCTTTGTCCTTATATGGATGAAGCCTCCAAAGCATTGGATAACCTTACAACTTCTCATCCCTCTCTTCCTGCTAGCTACTGGAAGATTTCATCTGATCCCCTGCTAGTTGATAAAGTGATTGATCAAAATTCATCTATGGCCAATCCCACTCTCCTCAAAGTGAACCCCACGATTTCATTCTCAACCAACCATTGGTTTATAAAATGGTCGACCTGATTCCACCTTCAGTTGATCATGCTTTTCCCATAAAGATTGAACATCATAACACTCATGTTCTTCTTGTTTCTTCAGATTCCCATGAATTGGAGTGAAATCCTCCCATTCCCACAATACAAGAGGGTGATCCTCCCATTCCTGTAACATTAGGGGGAAGTTCTCTGATTCCCACGACACCCCCTCCAAGTAGTTTGGTCATTTCCTTTGATTGGAGTCGACTGACAGGATACTGTCTTCCTTCTTATGTGACCTTTGAGATCACGGTACAGGCTTATAGTGTGGTCGTACCTAGCACCATAATACATGAAGGCGCATCTATTAGTATTTTTTCCTCTACTACTTGGAAATATTTCAGTTCTCCAAAGCTTATGCCTGTTACCTAGAATCTGTTGGCATTTAACAGAGGAACCATTCAACCATTAGGGATCCTTCCTAATTTTCCTATTACTTTGGGAGGAAAGACTGTCTATATATATTTTATGGTTTTCCAAGGCCCTTTGGAATTTAACTTACTCCTTGGGCATGACTATACTTATGTCATGGGAACTCTTGTATCTTCTTTATTTTGTGTGATCTATTTGCCACATGAAGGAAGAATTGTGACCATTGATCAGTTGTCATTCATTGGTCCTAATTTGGCTCACAGTCAACCATCATCCCTAAATTTCCCTTAGATGCAAATGGTATCTTCCCTGCCATAGGAAAATTATGTGGCAACTTGTTCCATGCTCATGTATGTTGATTATCTGGTCAGTGATATTGTGTGTCATGTACTGGGAGAATTGGACCCTGATCTCCAGAGTGTTGTTGTCTCGTCTAATGAGAACCTCTTGGAAGCCATGACCTCTTATGGGCCATCAGAAAAGTCTTTGAATCAGAGTTACTTTTATTGTGTCAAGCTCCTTAAAATATGAATCAAGTTATTCAGAGCAGAGTTCATTTTCTTGTGTCAAGCTCCTTAAAAAATGAAACAAGCTCTTTGGAGCAAAGTTCCTTTTCTTCTGTCAAGCTCCTTAAAAAATGAAACAAGCTCTTCGGAGAAATGTTATTTTGTTAAGATCCTTAAAAATGAAACAAGCTCTTTAGAGCAGAGTTATTTCCTTGTGTCAATCTTGTTAAAAAATAAAAAAAAGTGTCATGAGCATAGTTCTTTTATTGTGTACAGCTCAATAAAAAATGAAACAAATCCCCTTTCAATTCGAGTTTTTGACTAGATCTCGTAAATTTGAGTCTTCCACTTGATCTCGTAAATGAACCTTCATTCCATCCACCTGTTAGTCCAGTAGTCTACTTAGGTGAATGAAATGAAGCTTAGGGGTCATGTAACTCAAATTGTGTCATTATGATGGGGGCATACAAGCTCATTCCACGCATATTTTTTCTACATTTCAAGCTTGTGTAAAAATGAAACCAGTTTCGAGAATAGTTTCCTATGTTTCAAGTTTGTGAAAAAATGAAACCATTTCTCATAACACCTCTCGTGGTTTCCCTTTTATTTTCCTCTTCTACCAGATGAGCCTTGGTTTACTCACTCCATCGTCACCATATTCCTCGCCGATCATACACTTTCACTTGGTTACTTTTACCCTTTCCTAAGGAACCATAGAAATGAGTGGCCTTGTTAGCCAACCTCTTAACCTTTGCATGTTTTGAGAAATTCCAGCATGACTGGAACCAGTTGCTACCCCTTATACCACTAGTTCCTTCAGGAGGAGTCTTCTTTCAACTCCTTTCTGACTCTCAAAAAATGAAAATATTTCCATGTAATTTGTTGGGTATACGACCAAAGTCCCACATTGACTAGAAGTGGGGAGGATCCTGGGTATATAAGGATGGACAAATATCTCCATTGGTATGAGGCCTTTTGGGGTAAAGCCCATAAGCAAATCCATGAGGGCTTAGGCCCAAAGTGGACAATATCATACCATTGTGGAGATATGTGGTGTCCAGAATCATTACAAGTGGTATCAGAGCCATGCCCCGAAGTTAGCGAAGTGGATGAATCCTCGAATGCCGAACGAAGGTGGTGGGCCCCGGTAATATCACGATGGGATCCATGGATGAGCTCGGTTAGATAGGCGGTATGCTCCGGATTCTTCATGGACATGTCCTGGTCCCAACACGGTGAAGAGGAGTTGACCTGGGATAGAGCAAGCTCTCGAGGCAGGTGGTGCTCCATGTAAGGCGTGTGCTTCCAACGCATTGGAGCGGAGAGCCCTGGTTGGTAGAGAGTGGACGGATGGATAATCGTTTGAGGGGAGACTCGATGGTCCTTTGTTCGAGGGGAGGATTGTTGGGTATACGACCAAAGTCCCACATTGACTAGAAGTGGGGAGGATCATGGGTATATAAGGATGGACAAATATCTCCATTGGTATGAGGCCTTTTGGGGTAAAGCCCATAAGCAAAGCCATGAAGGCTTAGGCCCAAAGTGGACAATATCATACCATTGTGGAGATATGTGGTGCTCGAAATCATACATAATTGTCATTTCGAACTCGTTAAAGCAAATGAATTGACGTGGTCTCAATATACGTTTACCCTTTTTTTGGGAAGAGATTCACTATTTATGAAAAAGGAATAGCTTTATCAAACATGGTCAAGTAGTTCTCTCGGATATTGTTTTCTACAATTTTGGATTTGAGGGACAATTTATGAAAAGGGACACGATGAATTTTTCTTTTCTGTTTCTTTTCAAACTCCCTAAACATGAAAAAGATACTAAGTTGGTCTTACGTCAGACTCGTTAAATTTTAAACGGCGAAAGACTTGTCACCATGACGAGACCGAGTTCCTCCTTCCTAGGGCTCATAAAGTTACTAGGATGGATTCATTCAAAGAATGAAATTACATGCTCAACATATGCTATCCTCTTCACGTTGTCTATCAAAAATAAAGAGGTACTCATTAGCAATAACAGGGTAAAAATTGAAAGTGAACATGTTATGTGTATTTTGGGCAGCTTGTCGCTCTTGAACATGACACTTTTCTATTGTTCATGTTGGGTTGGGGATATCCTTCATTCGTCATTTTTACTCTACAGGTTTGGGAAATCCATTTTCCTCCTATTCGATCACCATTTTTTGTCATCATGACCTCTAATCCCATTTGAGTAAAATGTTTCCACATTCCAGAGTCGTGTCGCCAATATGTTCAAGAGAAGTCCATTTTGTCAAACATTATTTTCTTATCTGATCTCCTCTATTACAATCCTGAATCACTCCTATCATCTTGAGATATTTTTTGTTTCATGTCGATGATGTGGGAATCATGATGGCCCTCCTTCGACGAATCACTTCCTGTCGACTTCAACTCATTATCTGGGAAAGTGGTTTAGAAAATCCATTTCAATACCTTGGAGCTTGCATGCCTCAATGGCAAGTTATTCGTGGTCGATGACAGGTTCACATCATTGGCCTTAGATCAAATGATTCTACAAGTGTTCGAATTCAACACATTCATTCACACTTGTAGATTGTGTTATTATACCTTGAGGTCCATCATCATTATTTGTGGTTTCTCTCATTCCTGTTAACATTTTTCATCATTGAACAGTAATCAGGCGGTTTCTACCATGTTCGATGTCAACACATCTATTCGCATGGATATATTCATACATTGGGTTGATTTAAACCGCGGTGAAGACCCTAGGTCACATCTGATTTTGATCCAGGCTACAGGGATTTATTGAGTATTCATGATTGTATCCATGATCCTATCTATATGGATGGTTTCGTCTATACCACAGATCTGTTTCTATGATCTCTTTAGAGGGATGGCTGCGACTATGCCATGGGTTCATGTGTTACTTGATGCCTAGTGCAGAGTTATGTGATTAGGCATATTCATACCAGAGATGTCATATATTGTAATATGTTTGATTTGGTTTCTTTCTTGGTGGTGATTTGAGTTCTTTGCCTTGGTTCATAAAGTATTTCAACCACCACTCCTTGTTCTGCCTTCATGATTTAGGGGGAATATGTTACACATTAATTTTTCACCATGATCACTTCTTGTCCCTGATCCTAAAGTGCCACATGACAGACCCTGTGCAATGTTTCTACCATGAAGAACCATGTAATGACATCCCCTGAAGACTCAAAGAAAACTGCCTTGGAAGATTACTGAAGTAACTTGGTCAAAACCCAAGTTTTATGGGTCAACGCATTTCCTAGTTTCATTCTCGCACTATTTTTAGATTGACAGTGATGTCTTAGAACTGTCAGGGCCCTTATTTCATGGAAAATTGCTCTAATCCATTTATGGCAATGTTTCCTCAAATGGAGGAGAATATTCGACTCTAGAAGTTCCAGGGTGGTGAGTTGTTTATTAAACGATGGTGATAGAGTCGAGCTCTTTGATTTTATATCTTTGTTCTCATCCATGGGGGTTTATCCCTTAGAAATTGGACCTTCCTTCTCATTTCATGGGCTCAAAACCTCTTCTCACTTCCTTTAAATTGGTCCCCATCCTTCCACTACTGGTTGGTCATTGTTGGGTTTGTAAGATCATTCATTCATTCATTATCCTAGCCAAAATGTCGATGGCGTGATCAATTTTGTTTTCGATTCCATGATCCAACTTTTTTCCCAGCTTGGGAAATTGATTATTACATATCAAGCCCCAACAAGTGTGCATGGCTCTTGTAAAGCACTCCCCCCTTAGAAGTCCACCAATGTTCTCACGGTGAAGTCAACTCAGCCAAATAAAAACAAAAAATCGAGTGGTAAAAAGAATAATATGAGAAATAAACAAAATAATCAAAATGCTTAGGAGTCCCAACCCAACCCTCATAATCAGGGAGGGGGCATCAATGAATGTTGTCGTAAATTCAAGTTCCCTTGTAAAATTTGTCAAGGCGACCTTCTTACTCATGAGTGCCCTCGAATGGATGAAGTCCATAGGCTTCTTTCACCACACTCTATTCAACATCCTACCATTTTGAATTATTTTTTCCTTACACAACCTCAGCAATAGATGGTTGCTCAACCTTCTCAACCTCCTCACGGGGGAAATGAGGGGTCCTCTTCCCATCCCACCCATATTTCATTTGTCTTTATGTGCAAGGAATATGTAAATGTGACTACACGAGCCAAATAATATGATGTGCCTAAGTCATGTTCTACTTCTAAGGACTCACCAGCTCCACCTCCCTCTACTAGACCTCTCACTTTACTTTCAAACCCGTTTATCACCCCCCCAAGGGTGTTTTTCATAATACTACACACAATACTTCTACCAGGGCTGCTTAGCATTACAATATTGTTGAAGATATTTCACATGCTCCTTATGTCATGTATGCCCTAGAGGTCTTGAAAAGTTGTCCTCAACAGTGCAAAGCCTTGCTGTCTACCATTGGTGGAGTCGATCTCTCTAACTCAATTCTCATCATGCTTAATGCTAAAAAAATTGTTCCTCTTCTTTTCCATCAGATCACTTTTCAAATTATCGTTCATGTCTTCCACAAGAATATTCAACACACTTTTGTGGATGAAGGTTGTTCCATGTGTGTCATATCAACATCGTGATGGAAGGCTCTTGGCTCTCCAATGCTCACCATGAACAACACCACTCTTCAAAATTTTGATGGACAAAACTTTGTACCTAAGGGGGTTTTTCCAAATTTTGACATTGAGTTAGGGGGGGAATTTGTATATGTCAATGTTGAAGTCGTCAACACTCTAGATTATAACCTACTCCTTGGCCATAGTTGGTTTTATTTCATGACTGCAGTTGTCTCATATATTCTGTGTACTTTTCTTTCCTCATGAAGGAAATATTATTTCCATTGACCATCTTGACTACTACTTGCGATCGACCAAAAATTCCACTTTAGGGAACTTAGTCCCACTTTTAGGAAATCACCCTGGTCAGTATGAGAGTTTTGGTGTGGGCTTGTTTAAGAGCTCATCTCTTATCAGGTTATTTCCTCAATTATTACCACCCAACATTTCTTCCTCTTCGAAAGCTCCTATGCATATTATCTCTTTTAGCACTTGTGGACCCCATAGACCTTTTGATCCTTGGGAGGTGTTGCCCGATCTTATGGAAGACAATTAAGCTAGTGAACCTCCTTTTCCAGTACCTCCTAAAGTTGGTCAGAAAATCCTTCCCAATATGGAATATTATCAGATTCTTTTGCCAATAGGGGTCGCCCCTCTTCTTGTTCCACATGACTCCCTTGATGAGGAGCCTCCCTGGTTATTCAACTTGGAGGTCATGGATCTATCAATCAATAATCATAGGGAGGTTATGCCTCTTTCTACCTCTAGTATCCTCGATTTGGAACACGCAGAGATCAGAAACTTAAATATTGAACTGAACCAAGGGGCATCTCCTTGGTATTCCTTGGAAATTGCACCCATGGACCGATTCAGGTATTGGGATTCTACTACCGAACTTTTCAGTCAATTTTCCAACTCCTTATCACCTGTTGACGAGCATCTTGTACCCCCTTTATGTCTTGATACTCCCTTATGTCCCCAAGTTACTTTTGAGAGTGTTACTATGTTATAATGTCCCTAGAACGATCAACCTTTCCGGATTATGAAGTTTTACTTCCTTTTGCATGGCCCACGTTGGTAAGCCATATAGTTCCTTACCTTCCATGAGTTTGCATATATAAACTCTTTACCTATGCCCAGCTGTGGTAACACATTAGATTGAACTATTGGAATGTGTTGAGCTTGTACATATTTCATATAGGAGTGTGATGATTTATCTCTTTTTTGGTTTGGTGTGTGATGTGAGTATTTTTCATGCCTTATTTATGCCAAAAATCCCCCAAAAAATTATAAAATTCAAAAAACCAAAATATATGATCTTGTTTTTATCTCATTCATGTTTATTTCTTTCATAATGTGATTTAAACATGGGTCTATTATTTTTGGATGAATTTTACAAGATATGGTGGCATTTTCCATTGGACCTTAGGTGTGTTTATCTGAAATTGGCATATAGGGATAGGTCATATATCACCATCACTGTTGCATTTTTACCGTTAGTGTAATATTTAATGCCTTAGGCCCGACCCTGTAAAGTTGTGACTTTATCCATTCTTATATATGCATGTTGTAGCTTGGCGGTAGAAATTACATGATCATGGATACCCTAGTTATCACCTTTTTCTCATCTTGGTGTCCACGCAGTCATTTTTTATTACCTTTCAGAATCCCTCCTTCTAACCTACCTTGATTTATAATTTGAGCCTCATATCCTCTTCATCATATTTCTACCCATACCCTAGGAGGATTCCAAATTTTATCCCTTGTGATTTCTATGTTTTATCATCCTACTTTTGCATGATGAAACTTGGTTTATTCATTCAATCATCATCATCTGCTTGGCCTACCATTCTCTTTCACTTGGTGTTTTACCCTTTCTTGGAGGAACCATTATGATGAGTGGTCTTATTAGCCATCCTCTTGTCCTGATTAAATAGCAAGGGTTGTCTTACCCTGAGCCATATGTCACTATCATGAAAATCCCCAACTCGCACATTGGAGGGTCGTTTCTGTGACTAATATGCAGTGACATGCTTTGCAAATACCATCCTTGCATCCCTTTTGATGAAAGAAACATTCTTCTTGTTGATATTTCCCTAAGCAGAGCTATGAAAATCCCTATTTTTGCCTTGGCATGAGTAGCCCATTACATCCTTGCGCAGAATAGGAAATTTAACATTGAGCCAGCGCCACTTGGCGCTCTGTGCCAGTTAGACACCCGCGCCAAGATATTTATGGAATGTTTGTTGAAAATAGAGGCGGATGTTCCATTCCAACCACCTCGGGGATGAGTCATTGTGAGTGGTTGAACTAAAATAACCACGGACTCCTTCCTTTAGTTGGTGGTTCCACCCCCTTGGAACTCTCGTAAAGGATAGGACTCCCTTCCACCTTTGTAGGGATCCCAACCTCATCTCTTCCCTCTATATAAGAAACTATCTCCTTTATTAGAAGCTATTTGAACAGTTGAATAACTGAACTAAGAGAATTATACTATAGCGAAGCTGCTAGAGGAGATAGAGTAAGAAAGATTGTGTTGAGAGAGCTCGAGTTGATGAAAATTCCCTGACCGACAGTTGAGACGCGTTTCGTCTGAACCCAGCTGGAGGAGATTGCAACGTCCTTTTGTTACTAGACCCACCCTAGGGCTAGAGGGATCGTCTCTGTCTGCAGAGAGGATTTACCTTCATAACAAATTGGCGACTCCACTGGGGACCCAGTACCGAGTTTGTTGTGTCATCCTGTTGGGTCGGTTTCAATTATTGGTTTAGTTATCTATATTTTTCTGGTTTGTTTGTTGAGTTTCCATTCTCTGTTCAGCTCTAGAGAGTCAAGGTTGACCTCCGCTAATTAGGTTAGGTTTTTTATTCTTTTTCCCATATGTATCCATATTGGCGCATTTTTGTCTGGACAGTTGCACCAATTGGAACAGGTTTCTCTTTTAGCACTCACGCCAACCTCTGTATGGTGTGGATTACAGCCTTACAGTCGCGCCAACCCCTGTATGTTTTGGCTTGACCTCCCTAATGCATATTTTGGTCATTTGTTCTTGCTTTTTGGTTATTTTTGAGTGTGTTTAAGCCTTTGCAGACTGTGTTGACTACTGTAGACTTGTTTCCCTCAGTAGTTTTTCTGTTGTCTTGTCGGTGTCAGTTAAGACCTTATGGTTTCTAGGTGTTCTTGTACACTGAGCTTTTTGTTCAGGAACAAGTCTCTTTGATTGTTATCAGTCTCGTTTCGGGTTTTTAGACTGAGTTTTCTTGATCCTTTTGTTTTGCTGATTGAATGGTATTTTCATTTTTTGATTAGTCCTTCTTCTTCAATACATTGAGCATCGATTACTTTGTTTGTTTGGATCATTTTGAGAACTCTCTTTCTTGATTGAAATTTTTCTCCATTAGCTTGCATGTTTTTGTGTCTGTTTCGCTTTGGTTGAGTCATTCAGTTTCAAAACCTTACATTCACAAAACTCAAACTAGTGTTTATTTTGTTTTCCATTGAATTAGTACAATGTGTGCTTCATTTCATTGAAAATTCAAAATATATATATATATATATATATATATATATATATATATATATATATATATATATATATATATATCTTTTCATTCTTTTGTTGCATCAAAAAGTGAAACTTTCCTTTACATAACCAACATTTCTCAATCTAGGAAGGAATTTCATTTTCGATTGATTGAATTAAGGGAATTAGAAGTTTCTTCACATGTTTTCTTTGTTTTCTTGTTTGAAATATTTCTATCCTTCTTATAACTAGCATTCAAAGAATTGAAAGGGTATTCATTTGCATATAGTTTTCATCTAGGAATTTGAGCCTACACATTCGATAGGGCCTGGAAATTGAAACATAATTCAAGATTAACTTTAAAATTTTCTCAATGAACCTAAGGCAACATTGGAACCTAATGAAACATTTCTAGTGGTCTAGGTTAGAGACGTGTTTTGGCGTCTTAAAACCTAGTAGTTGTCGCTCGCCTTTTAGCTTTAGAAAGTGCTAGTACGGACTTGTGCTCTCTGTACCATCGCGTATATAAAGGGAGACCCCTCTAGGTTGCAATCCTTTTATCCATAGGAAGCTGGTTATGTCACCTTATACCCGTGACACATTGATCACAACAATCGGGGAGACTACCTGCACGCACGTCAAGTCCTTGGTCATTTTTGTTTCATTTGATCACCAAGTTGTATATGGCAGTTCACGAAAACCTGGTACACCCTCTTGCTTAGAATTCCTGAGAAGTCATTTTAATATTTTTGTGACTCTTTAAACAAGAGAAGAGATCATCGAGGACTTGTCCTTTCACGTTTGTTTCAAATTGAAAGTGACTAGAGTCATCTTTTTCCTGTTTCTCGACTCTTAAAACATGAAACAGTGCATTTTGGTTTCAGTGTTATAAAATTAATCACCTATGATTACATGCCCATATAAAGTTTGTTACTTGGTCTGATTGATTTCCTTAGTTCTTGATTTTGGTACCATCGATTGGTTATCTTTTTTCCTTCCTGTTCCACTTTACAGTCAAAGGGGTGGAACATCCAGTTTCGTCATCCTCACTACCTCCTAGTGGTGGTTCTTTTTCGGGCGCTTCTTTCGAAACCCCTATTGTCGAGTTCTTGCAGCCCATTCTTTTGTCTATCCAACCACTTGCTACTTGATCTCCGCTTGACAAACCATTTGAATTCAATTGGCCTCCTTCAAGTGCTTGGTCCAGTTTTGGGGAAGAAGGGGAATTTCCTCCTCTTACATCTGTATCGCCTTTTTTTGCTGCTGCGGTACCTCCTAGTCCCTGTAGTCTTTTTGAAGATCTTACCTTGGAATCAGATATGGATTCTTCCAGTCCTGTTGGCAGTGAAGAAATCCCTGTTTCCATAGGATAATATCAACTCTTTCCCGAAGATCTCTCTTGTGCCTCCACCCAATCTTCACCACCGTCGGTCTCACTTCCACTTGGATATAGATCTCTGAGTCAGATTATGTATGACGCTACTTCCATTGTGCAATCCAGTTTAGTAACTCCTCCTCTGAGTTCGCTCTTACCGTCATTGGGGCTATCACCTTTGACTCCTGGTTCGTCAGTTACTTCCACATCTGTTCTAGTTCAAACAACGGTTTGTGTGGTTTCTAGTTCAGTTTCCACTACTTCGATGATTCCTGGTGGTCTTACTTTTGAAGAATATCTGTTGGCTGTTCAGAAGCAGAATTCTCAGGGTTCTCAGCAGTCTCAGGCTCTAGCTAATCCTCGATTCCATCACTATGATGCTGTTGGTAATCCCGTATATATCTATCCGCACCATTATGATGTGTATGGTAATTCGGTCTATTTGCCTCCTATTGATCCTTATCAGGATATTTATGATCCCTATCAGACTATTACTCATCTGGGACCTACTCTACCTGTGCAACCCTCTGGTTCACAAGGAAAACCCTCACAGGGACAACCTTTAGCTCAGCAGGGCCCTGCTTCTGGTCCACAGGGAAAACCATAAGGTCCACAAGGCCAACCTTTACAAGGATAGCCTTTGGTCCAACATGGAAAACCCTCTGGTCCCTCGGGTCAACCTCTAAATCAACCTGGATCATCTTTTGGTTCTAGGGGGCAAGTTAATCCGTCACAGGGACAACCTGTTGCACCTCAATCACAGCCACACGTTCAGTATGGCCCAAATATTGTGCAACCAGGACAACCCTTTGGTCCTTCTCCAGGTCAACTTGGTCATCAGGGACAAGCTGGTCTGTCGTAACCATCAGGAAAACCTTTCCCATAAGGTCAAATTGGTGTCCCTCAATAACCAGTTCAACAGCCAGTTCAACCTGCTCAGCAACCGTTGCAACCTGCCCACCAGCAGATTCCTTCATTTCCGCAACTGATTTTACCTGTTTATCCTACTTAGCAACCTGCTCAACCTACTTCGCAAGGTCAACCTATCCCATCGTAGGGTGCCTATTACCCTCAACTTTCTTATCAACTAGTATATAATGTGTCCCAAATTCCGTACCCTCAAAATCAACCAGTATATAGTGCACCTCATATTTTGTACCCTCAAAATCAACCTGTGTATCAGCAACCTCAAAGTCATACCTACATTATGCAGCAGAATATTTATGCTACTCAGCAAGGACCTCAATGGTCTACTTCGATTCAATATCCTGGTCCTAAATCCCAGTATCAACCAAATTATCCTGTTTTTAATCCCTATGATCTGAATCCTTCGGGACAGAATATATGGGGATAGAATCCCATTAGGACTAGGTGGAATGTACATACAGGTCCTTATCAAAGACCTCCAATGAATTTCAATACTCAGTTACCATTTTTTTCTACGTTGGAATTACCCGATGTGTCGAAGTTGACAAATGATCCTATTCTTCATAATCCATATTGGCCTCTGGTTCTGACCAAGATTCCTGGTGATTGTCCTAAATTTGAGGGTAAACCTGGTGAAGATCCCCAAACACATGCGATGAATTACCTCTTGTGGTGTTCTTCTAATTATTGGGTTGAAGATTCTATTCATCTTTGTCTTTTCCAGCGAACTCTTACTGGTGCCACTGCAAAGTGGTACATTGAGCTGTCTCATGGAGTTTTCCAAGGCTTCAATTATTTGGCCATGGTGTTCCTTACACATTTTCAGTTACTGATCCGCTATGAGACTGGGACACATCTCGTCACTTCATTGAAATAGGACCAAGCTACTCATATCTCGGATCATATTCATGAGTGGCGGCATTTTCGTTGCATGATCAAATTTGAGATACCTGATCAGCTTCTGACTCATTGGTTCACTACCTCCTATGTCAATCAGATTTCCAAAGACATTGCTATGGGGGCATGTGTAATCGAGGAACAAGCCCTTGCTTACGTTCAATACCTTGATCTTGTGTATTCTTATTCTGGCACATTGTACGATATCTTGCTTGATGCTCCTCGACTTGGAAATTCTAAACCGCTAGCGACTCCATCCGTTGATGGTATTATTGGTTCTATATCACAGACTTCTCAGAAGTCTCCTTCATCTAACTCTGGGAAGCAGAAGTCTACTTCTTCCAATAATGTGGCTTCTCAGTCAACTTCGAATTCTGGCACACTCACTGAAGTGAGTACTGTTCAGCCCAATCCTATAGATAACACTTCCAAAGGTAAGAAGAAAGGTAAAGGTAAGTCCAAAGCCGATACCCAGAAACAAGATTCTCCAAACCTCATTTTTCTGATAGTTCTCAACGCAAACCGAAGTGTCCTTGTTTTATTTGTGATGATGAGCACTTCACCAAGGACTATCCTTGACGGTCTGAAGTGAGTCGATTTCTCAAAGGCACCCAAGGAGCTCTAGCCGTTCTTAAGGAACCCTTCCCTTAGCAGACGCAGATGGTAGAACACCCTTAGTCCTCTGCTCCATCTGGATCGTAAGTGTTTATGATGAACGGTTCTACACCCATTTCTATTGCTATTCGATCGAAAGATTATTCTGGTTCATGTCAGGCAATGGGGAAAGAGATCGCTGATGGTCCTCCTCCCCCTCCTATTTCTGGCCCTCTTGAGATTGAACGACCTAGCACCGAATCCGGTGTACGACCACCTTCCAAAGGTGTGCTCCGTAAGTCTTCGTACAATCCCAACGCCTGTGCCGCTCAACATTACATTATTGTTGAAGATTTGGCTTAGGCGCCATCAGCAATGTCTGTGTTAGAAGTAATTTAGAGTTTTCCTTCGCAAAGAAAAGCTTTGTTATCTGTGATAGGTGGGATTGATCCTTCCGATACTAGTTTGCTCGCTTTCGATTTAGAGAATTTCATCCCGCGACTCCCACACCAAATTGCGTTCATCATTCAAGTTGGTATTAATGGTTTGAATATTCACTGAGCTATCGTGGACGAGGGTGCATCTACCTGTGTTATTTCATCTACTTGTTGGAAAGCCATTGGTTCTCCAGCTCTTACCTCATCACCCAATGCCCTTGAAGCATTTGATGGAAGAGAATCTAAACCTCTTGGTGTTCTCGCTAGTTTACAGATCACATTAGAAGGGAAGAGAGTCAATGTCGAGGTCGAAGTCGTTGATGAAAAACTCAATTATAATCTCCTCCTCAAACGTAGTTGGACTCATGCCATGTTGTGTGTTCCATCCACTCTCTTTCATGTTTTGAATTTTCCGCATGAATGAAAGATTATTATTGTTGATAAATTGTATTTTTTCACTTCTTCTTCTTAGAACAATGTTCTGTATGTGGACAAGATTCCTAATCCTTACAAGAGTGTAGGGCCAGGCCTTTTCAAGGATCCTACCCTCATGGGTGTTTTCCCTCTTCCACCACCAAATAATATTCAGGTCAACATGATTTCTCGAACTGATGACCCCTAGGTTATCCCTTCTCCCGAACAAATCGATTAATTTGGTGATTCGATGCCTTTGAGTCCGATTGAAATTGATTATTGTTAACTCATTTCTACATTGGATTCTGATTCTGATTCTGATCCTTTGAGCATGACTCTTGACATATATTATCAATCCCCTTGGCTTGGTGATTTTGATTCACTAGATCCTTTGAAATAAGTGTTTCCTTCTGATGAGGCTATCGTGGAAACTCTGTCTCTCGACGATCTGCCATGGGATGATGGTCGTCATCGTTCCTCGTTTTTACCAAGCCTCAGAGCCATGTCTACCTGTCTTGAGTGTTTTTCATTTCATGTTCCTTCTCCTCCGCTTCAAACACATGTTCAGGTACATGAGGTTTTTTCGAAAGGTAACTTGAGTAACATCACTCAGACGATGCCTATCGGCATTTCCATTAAACCGGGAATTTTCGAGACCATCCATATTGGGGTTACTTGTTCTTTGAATGAAGTGCAAGTATATACTAGCCTTTTTAGTGAATTATGTGATGTATTTGCATGGTCCTATGCAGAAATGCTCGGCATTGATCCTAACATCGTAGTACATGAGATTCCTACTTACCCCAGTTTGAAACCTGTTCGTCAGCGTCTTCGTCCGGTGCATCCTAGGAAAGTTGTTGCCATTAAGGCTGAAGTGGAAAAGCTTCTCAAAGCTCATTTCATTTATCCAATTCCCTTGAGAGAATGGGTTTCTAATATTGTTCCTGTAGACAAGAAACAGGGCACTATTCGTGTCTGTGTTGACTATCGTGATATCAATCAAGATTGTCCTACGGATAATTATCCTACTCCTTTCATCGATCAAATTATTGATGACTATGTCGGGAGTGAGATTTTTTCCCTTATGGACAGCTTTTCGGGTTATAATCAAATCAACATTCTCTTGACTGATCAACACAAGACTACCTTCATCTATCCTTGGGGTACCTTTGCATATAAGAAGCTTCCCTTTGGTTTGAAGAATTCTGAGGCCACATTTCAACGCGTGATGTCTTATGCATTTCATGATATTCGTCACGTTGTTCAGCCTTATTTGGATGACCTTTCGGCTCATTCAGCTAAGCATAGGGATCATCCTGACCATCTTCTTCATATTTTTCTTCATTGTAGACACTATAACATTTGGCTTAATCTGCACAAGTGTTTCTTCTGCGTTGATTCCAGTAGACTCTTAGGGTTTATCATTTCCAAAGACAGAATTCGCCTAGATCCTCTCAAGGTTGAGGCTATTATCAATCTCCCCTCTCCTTCCTCATTACATCTGTTGCAGATTTTACAAGGGAAAGCTAATTTTCTTCGCTGTTTTATACCTAACTATGTCGAAGTAGCTAAAGGATTCACACGATTGTTAAAACAGGGTGTTCCTTTTTACTGGGATGAGATCACTCAGAAATATTTTGATGCGTTGAAAACATTATTGGTCAATGCTCCTCTCCTGCGCCCTCCAGATTATCATCGTGATTTTTCCCTTTATTTGGCTGTCACTTTTAGCACGATTTCCATGGTTTTGGTACAAGGCGATGATGACGGTCATGAGCATGTTATTTATTACTTGTCTCGTAACCTTCTCGACCCTAAAACACGTTATGCCCATGTCAAAAAGTTAGCGTTGGTGATTGTTCAAGCTGTTCAACGTTTTCATCATTGTATTCTTTTGTGTACAGTGACGGTGATTTCTGAGTGCAACCCCATGACCTACATATTGTCTCGACAATTGCTGGGGGGGGAATAATCAAAGTGGATTTTCATCCTCCACGAGTTTGATTTGGAATTTACTGCTGCCAAATCTAAGAAGTCAAATTGGTCTTTGTTGATTTACTTTGTTCTCTCCCTTCCAACTCCGCTCCTCGTTTTGAGGACTTCATCCCAGACGATTGAATTTTCTTGATTAGCACCCTCGATCCATGGTACGGTGATATCATCATCTATCTCCAAACTTCATCTTTTAGATTTGAGTTAATGAAAGATTCCCGCCAATGCATCCACCATCAGTCATAACCTTATCGTATAGTTGGAGATACTCTATATCGTATTGGAGTTGATTCCATACTCCGGTGATGTTTGACTCTCAAGGAGGATGATAAAGCTCTAAATGATTATCACAGTGGTGCTTGTGGCGGTCACATGTCTTGTTATGCTGCTGCACAGAAGATTCTTCGTGCTGGTTATTTTTGGCCTTCTATTTTCAAAGACTGTATTGTTGCAGTTCGTAAATGCCATGATTTCCAAATTTATTAACGAAAGTTGTGTGTGCCACCCATTCCTCTTCATCCTGTCATTACCATTGGTCCCTTTGCGAAATGGGGCATCGATTTTATGACGTGTAACCCTCACTCTACCAGGGGGCATGCTTATATTATCGTAGCAGTGGACTACTTCACCAAATGGGTCGAAGCAATGCCTACACTTGCTGCTGACGGTAAGAAAGTTGCTCAGTTCATATTCAATCACATTATTGCTAGGTTTGGTGTCCCTCAAGCCATCATTATTGATCATGGTTCCCATTTTCGGCGTTATATGGTGGCAGAGTTGACTTCTAAGTTGGGTCTGTGTCATGACTTCTCAACGCCGTACTACCCTCAAGCCAATGGCCAGGTTGAAGCTGTGGACAAAATTCTTGTCATGGTGCTTCAACGTATGATTGGGATCCACAAATAAAATTGGTATCCCATGTTACTTTTGGCTCTTTGCGTGTACCGAACCTCAGTAAAAAATGCAACCGGGTTCACTCCTTTTTAGTTGGTTTATGGCCTGGAAGCTACTCTCCTGATTGAATGTGAAATACCTTTGCTCAAGTTGGTTGTTCAATTACTGCCGAATACTTCACCAGAAGAAGAGCATCTCATTTATTTAGAAAGGCTAGATGAAACCCGCCGCTTTGCTGCTCTCGTTATCGAAGCACAGAAAAAGTGGTTCAAAGCTCATTTTGATCAATCAGTTTCCGCGCGTTCTTTCGTTAAAGGAGATCTCATCCTCCTATATGACCAAGTTCATGATAAGTTGGGGGTAGGAAAATTTCAACCTATGTGGCATGCACCCTACATCGTTAAATGTGTGTTGCAGAATGGGGCCTATGAGCTAATTGACTACGAAGGTCATCCTCTTGAACAACCCAGAAATGGGTTGTATCTCAAAAAATATTATGCGTGAGTCATTAATGCGTAATAAGTGTACAAAGGCGTTGTTTTAATTTTTGTACATGTTTTCTGGTTTGGTGTGCTTTGTGAGCATTTTCCTGCTTATTGGGTCTTTCTTATTGTGCAGATGTCTATTACCCCTTATGTCGGTTTCGCGGATGGTGCTTCCCACAGTACTAGGAATTTGTCTTCGGCAACCTGGGTAATTTATGATACTATTGGTGATTTTATAGATCTAAAAGGTATTTGTCTAGGACAAAATACAAACAATGTCACTGAATATAGCGCTCTCATTGAGCTATTAACCGAAGCAATCAACCTTGGTATATGTGCATTGCTTGTAAATATAGATTCACATCTTGTTGTTTTGCAACTAAATAATCATTATTCAGTTAGAAATCCACACATTCTGAGATTGTATTTACGTACTAGTTTGTTGGAAAGACATTTTTATCTTATTACCTATTAACATATTCCTAGATGAATGAACACATTAACTGATATAGTGGCTAACATTGTATTAGATAGACATTTGCATAATTTGTAAAAGCATCATCATATGTAAAATATCCATGTAAGGAAATAGATGTATATATATATATATATATATATATATATATATATATATATATATATATATATATATATATATAGATGTATATATATATCGCATGTTTGCAACTGTGTTCATCATAACTTCAAAAAATATATGTGTGTTTCTGTTACATCCTAAGACATCATGTCTCTCAAATATGTAGATAAAATAAAACCTAGGTGTCTAATCAGCATGGTGCTCATGATAACTTGTCACGGCCCATACTAGCCGCCTCAGCAAGCAGTGAATTTGACTGGGCACCCCTACAGTATGTCTCTGGTAGGCGTGAGTAATATCATAAAAACGTGCATAATCCGGGGCTCCTCATGTGATCCCCTCCAGGTTGCGCACTATCTCATCTTCCTCGCCGCCCTCGCCTTGGGGGTCAAAATCATGAGGGATTCACCTTGCTATCGGTGACATACCGACAGGTATCTCTGGGCCAACATCTAAAATTACATGGATTCAATGTTAGGACATGCATAAATAAAAATAAAAAATCATAATACTCATAAAACTTAAAATTGAGGCTCACCCAAATATTCATCCCAATCTTCCCCCTCCGAGAGTGGGAGGTTTGGATCATCAATGAAATATGTACCAGAGTAGAGCCAGTCCTCCACGACAATCAGTTGTTGTCAGAGCCAACGAAAGAATTTCGGTCTCCATGAAATTTTTTGACCACCCTCTGCCCTTGGCATCAAAGCTGCCCATCGAGCCATCTGTGGTTCTCTTGCTGGTGGTGTCGGGACTATAACCTCCTATCACTGAAAAATGGGTAGTCGTTCTAAGAAGAATGATACCAGAATAGATCCATAACCAAATTGTTTCAGTTTGGTTTTCTTGCATTTGGTTAGTTGGCGCTTCATGTTTATGGTCATGGCCTTTGCCCAGTTGTAAATGGTCGGTGCCATGCAGTCTATAGTAAGAAGCAACTATGTCTTTCTTGCTTCGTGCGGTGCTTGTGATCCTGCAGCCTGGGTGATGGTATGCAATATCGCGTGTAGTGTCAAATATGGGATAGTTTGTATATCAAATTTCCCACTACCTGATCCCTTTCGTGCTTCTGTACATACCCTGTCTATCACCATGGTCATGTTTTCCATGTAGGGCTAGGTTCTGGTTAGGATTGGTGCTACACCCCTCCGCAATAATCCTGTGATGAAGTACACGTTAGAGACATCAATCTCAAGTTCTTGATCCCAAAGGATGAAATTATCTTGATTTTCATCCCATATACTGATCAAATACAATAGTAATGCTGGTTGGGCTCAGAGACATGGTGTTAGGAAGAATTTTTTCAAACCACAGTTTCTGAGTGTAATGTCCCTTTTTAGGGATTCTCAAGATTCTATGTTAGAGATGGAATACAAAGGAATTTACTGGTTATTTAACCTCTAAAAAGAGGGTCAGAACCAAAGGCTACCTGGCCAATTATAGACTTTTCATATAGTACTTGGAATAATCCCTTTGAGGAATTTCAACAAGGTCCTCAATGAAAATGTTGTATAAGTAAATCTGAACAAGAATAACATAGATCAGGGCTGGGATCCCCTCATTTATGTTGTATGTGACTTATATATGCAATTTCATCATATAAAAATAATTTTAAGCACATTAAAAAGATCTCCCGGAAACAAGACTAGCTAGAAATCAGCCAAAGAGAGAAGCTGCTGCAACATGAAAACCCCAGCTACTAGAATTGCGCGGATTTGACTGAAACTCAGAGGAGAACAGCCAAATATCTGACATTTCAGAGATATAATATTAAATCAGATTTAGATTTAAGCTTATTTCCTTTACAACAGATTACAAAAATAACTAGGGCAAAATCCCTTCAGAAATTGGAGCTGCAACTAGGAATAAACTGCAGAAATACATAGACAGTGTTATTTTTCAGATGGTTCAGTTAATGTACATTACATCTCAGATCTCTGCCATATCTATGGATAAAACATGAGATCTGATACAGATCTGGAAACTACAAGACTTGAAGAACAAGATCCAATTAGAATTACATCAAAATGTTGCATAATAAGCTGTAGATCTGAATTACAATTTACAGTGCTGCAGAAAACCTAGAAATTTCTGAAGATAACTTTTATTACTGAAATAGATCAGATATATAGAGACATGGATCAGCAATCCAATCCATGGATCACCAAGGGAAGGCAAGCCTAACACCAAGAGATCTTCCTCTAAACTGATAGCAAATTGAAATAAGCAAGCCCTCTCACAAAATAACACAGTATTGAGCAGAAACTGCGCAGAGGGTGAAGGAGACTAAATAACTGGAATAAAATTACAGATCTGATACAAATATGGATCAGCTAGCTCTTTGGAGGCTAAAGAACACTCTGCAATAGAGAAAGCTTCTAAAAAACAACTAGATCTAAGCAGATCTATAATGGCACTTGCTACAAAAGATAGCAGCTGCAAAACCCTCAATGGGCCAGCACTGCTCATGAAAGATAGAGCTTGGTCTCAAACCAGACAGTGACCAAATTTAGCAAAGAACTCCTCCAATTATCCTCAAGGGAAGAGATGAAACCCCTAAACAAGAATTCCAATCACAATCCTCCACTAAGCAGTAGAGAATGGTATTTGTCTAAGAAGACAAATACTTCAGAAATATGATCTATCAACAACCTCCTCATGTTGCTCTCATCCTTCTTTTATAACATGAGAAAGCCCTTGAAAACCCTAAACCACTTTGATGAGTCACCCCTCTTCACATTAGAGGCTCCCTTATAAAACTGCGTAGTCCCTCTTGGAGATGCTAGACAACGCAGTTGATTTGGTCAAGGTGGACCCAATCTTTGGCTCAAACCTCTTTCACACCTGCAAGTGATTATTTACATAGCCCAGATTTGTCTTTGTTCACATGGGCATTGATTTATTTGGAGCTTTAAATTTCCTCCTTTATTCATTTATTCATAAAACATAAATTAAATCAAAATTTAATGTCTCCTCTTAGCTAAGGCTAAGTAGGAACTTTACACTGAGGGCTTCCATGACTCCCTCATTTTCCATGGCTAGCTCATCTTCTTTGCTATGTTCCCGTTCTTTCCATTAAATAACCATTTTTCCTCTTTCTACCTGCAAACATAGACACACATGAATGGTATTAGTCGATTTTGAACCTTGATTCTGTAAACAATTGGGGTATTTTATGAGAATTTTTAGCTAAAAATGGTTTGCACCGTTGGAAATCGGGCAGTCGGCGTGACTCAGTGCCCGAAACCCGCTCCAACCACGAAGCCCTAATTTTTACATTTCCTCCCCCAAAATTTGAAATTGAAAATTGCAGGAAGTAAGAAATGACTTAAAATGACAAGAAGGATCTCAGCTCTTACCTGGAGTTGACGGATTTGCGATTGATATGTTGGATTGGCCGCTATCGTCAGCGCAAGATTGTACAGTGAAATGGGTAACTATTTCTCCACAAGAGGTAACTTTTATAACTTTTTCACAACCCTAATTAGGTTTTAAGGCATATTTTTTGATTATTTTATTATATTATTTACGAGAAATGGGCTTTACACATGTCTCTTGTGTAGCAATAGGTTTTTCATGCGACAATGATAAAGTAACGAGTTATATTTTATACTTTTTCGGACTCGGTAAAAACACGAAAAAGTCACTACTAGAGTCACCTTTGAGCTCTTTTTTGAATCTCTAAAATTGAAAATATTGCTGAGATTTTTGTCATTTTGAACTCGTTAAATGGCTGTGAAACGATATCTACCCAGTATACATTTAACCATTTTTCAGGCTAGGATGGATTATTTATGAAAAAGGAATACCTTAGCCTATCGCAACTAAGAGGTTCTCTCAGACACTATTTTCTACCTTTTCGGATCTGTGAGACTACCTACGAAAAGGGACTGCTAGAGTTTTCTTTTCTGCCTTATTTTCAAACTCTCTAAACATGAAAATATGTTGAGTTATCCCTTTTTCAAACTTGTTAAACCCTGATGACATCGGACTTTGTCACCATGACGTTATTTCGAGTTCCTCCTTCCTAGGGCTCGTAAAATGTACTAGGTTGGATTTTCCGAAGGACAGACTTACAGTGCAAGCATATGCTATCCCCTTCAAGCTTGTTTTAAAAAATAATTGGGGTACTTGCTAGAAATGGTGGGGGAAAATGGAACCAAGTTTTAGTTATGTTGGTAGTATGTCACTCTTGAACATGGCACTTGTCTGCATTTGTGTCGGGTTGGGGACATCTCATTTCATAATTTTTTCCTTCATGGGTTTGGGTAATCTCTTTTGACCTCTCATCTGCTCTTTTCCACATCATCATGACCTCAAATACTGCCAAATCTAGTGTGGTGTTGTTGATATGTTCAAAAGAAGTTTTCCTCTGCAGTTGTCAACCTTCCTCTGATCTCCTGTTGGTCCTGATCCACTTTCATCATGTTCCTCTGTCTCATGTAGATGATGTTGGAAACATTATATCCCTCCTTTGACCAGGTCACTTCCTATCGACTTCAGCTCATTATCCAGGAATTTGATCTAGAGACTCCCTTCTGGTACCTTGGAACCTGCATGCCTTAATGGCAGGTTTTTCGCATTCGACGCAAGGTTCACATCATTGGCCTTCGATCGAGTGATTCTATGGATGTTTGATGTTAGATCACTTTTAAGATTCTGTAGATTGTACCTTTTGTACCTTGAGGGCCATCATCATCATTGGTGGTTTCTCTCGCGTCTGTTAACAACTTTCACCATTGGTTGGTAATCAGACGATTTTCCTGCATGTTCGACTTCAGCTCATACATTCGCATGCTCGAAATTGTACTTGTTCGGGTCGAGACAGAGCGCAAGACCCTGGATTTTGTCTGATAACCTCCAGGTTGCAGATTTTTTGTGGATCATTATGACTTATTGCATGAATCTCTTGATTAGATGGTTGCGACCATACCTGAGTCTATTTATTGATCCTTCCTACTGGATGGTTGTGTCCATACCTCGGATCTCAATTTTTATATATTCTATTATGAATGGCTGTGCCCATACCACATGATTCATATATCACATATATCAATTGTATTTTAACTTGTAGGTATTTTGACAATGGTGTTTGGTTCGAACACGTTCTCATAAAGTATTTCACTCCTCCCTCTCTCTCAGACTTCATACTTTAGGGGGCATCTGTTACACAACATTTTTTCACTGTCCCTGCAATCCCTAACTCGCACATTGGAGGGTCATTTCTATGACCAATAAGCAGTGTCATGCTTTTCAAATACCATCCTTGCATCCCTTTCGATGAAAAAAACATTCTTCTTGTTGAAATTTCCCTAAGAAGAGCTGTGAAAATCCCTATTTTTGCCTTGGCGTGAGTAGCCCGTTACATCCTCACACCGACCAGGAAATTTAACATTGAGCCAGCGAAAATTGGCACTTTGTGCTAGTTAGACACCCGCGCCAAGCTGTTTATGGAATTTTAAAAAAAAATAGAGGCAGAGGTTCCATTCCAACCACCTCGGGGATGAGTCATTGGGAGTGGGTGAACTGAAACAACCAAAAACTCCTTCCTTTATTTAGTAGTTTACACCTCCCTTGGAACTCTCCTAAAGGATAGGTCTCCCTCCCACCTTTGTAGGGATCTCAACCTCCTCTATTCCCTCTATATAAGAAACTATCTCCTTTAGTAGAAGCTAGTTGAACGACTGAATAACTAAACTAAGAGAATTATAATATAGCTAAGCTACTAGAGGAGATAGAGTTAGAAATATTATGTTGAGAGAGCTTGAGTCGATGACTTCTAAGAGAGCTTGAGTCCGAATTCCCTGACCAACAGTTGAGACGTGTTTCGTCTGAACCCCACTAGAGGAGATTGCGACGTCAAAGCATTGGTTGTACTGTTCCTTCTACTCATTAATATACATGACTACTGTTTAGTTCCACTATTGTGTTATGATGTTTGTTTGATGCGATATGTTTAGCCCTCTTTGATTGGCTAATAGTTGTGAGTGAAAATATTCTATCATATGTTTTTCTTGTTCTTTGTACTATGTGCAAGTATCTGAGCATGACAGCGAATGGATCGTGACTTGCCAAGGCAGGAGCGAGAGGCCACTACTTTTTCCGCAACATCGACAGTGTTGGATTCAAGGTAGGTCAATCTGCCATGTCTTTTGTTCATTCATTAACTAGGAAGAAACACATTAGTGTGTCCTTTTGTTACTAGACACACCCTAGGGCTAGAGGGATCATCTTTGTCCGCAGAGAGGATTTACCTTCATATCAGCAGTTCCATCATTACCAAAACCCATTGCTACCCTCTATACCACTCTTTCCTCCAGGAGGAGTTTTCTTTATGCTCTTTTCAGACTCCTTAAATTAGAAAATATTGTTGAGTGAACTTGTCTACTTTACTCTTGTTAAAGTACTTGAATTTTAGTCTACCTAGTATAAGTTTAACCCTTTTATGGACTAGGATAGTTTATTTACGAAAAAGGAATACCATGGTCTACTATGGATAGGAGGTTCCCCCTTGTATAATTTTATCTCTTTTTCGGGCTTGGGGGAAAACTTTACGAAAAGTGAACTTATAAAAAGAGAAGGGAGGGAACATTTATTTCCATTAGTCGTCAAAATGGCAGTGTCATTTGCATCGCCCTTGAACACATCACCTGTCTGCTTCTTTATCTCATAGTTGGGTTTTAGCTTCCCTAGGAGTCGTACCAATCATATGAGTCTCTTTACTCCTCTGGTTGGTTACTCTTCCAGTCATATGGAGCATGCCTTAATGCTTCCTGCATCCTTGCATGATATCACATGGTGCTCATTAGTCATGCTGCTAAGTCACTCTTGTGTTGTGCCATTATATGTTCAAGGGAAGTCTCAGCCTATGTTGGTCATTTGCAGTAGCTTGTTAAAATTTTTGAGTAGGACATCCTTGTGTCATTTGTACTTCATTACTTCATGAATTTATCCATAAATCACATCATCCTTGCCTTTTCCTTGCCGATTTATTAGGGATTCATTAATTCCCTCCTTCGACAGATATTATCTTGTCGATTTCATCTCATTATCTAGAAGCTTGATGTAGGAAATAGTAGTACCTTGGAGCTTGCAGACCTTCGTGGTAAAATTCCTCGCAATTGACAATGGGTTTACATCATTGGCTCTTGATTAATCAATTTCACTGGTGTTCGATGTCAACTCATATATTCACACTTAGTGGGTTGTAATAGGTACCTTGGGGTCCATTTTCCTCATTGGTGGATTCCCTCACGTTTGTTACTATTTTACCTCATTGGCTAGTAATCAAGCGGTTTCTACCATGTTTGAAATCAACTCATATATTCACATGTTGTATATTTGTACCATTGGGGTTATGTTGAAGACCCAAGGCTAGGGACATTTCACTCTTATATGGCATCCTTCCCAGGTTGCGTTGGAGTTCTGTATCATTTATGTACTTTGAGGGCTATCTTAAGACACTTCTTTGTCTTTCATGTTTCCATAGTCTTACTGATGTATGCTATGACGTAGATCCACATTTTATTTTCTGGTGGCTATGATATTTTTGTCGAGTAAGATGGATCCACTGTGTATGACTTCATGTCCATGTTATAGCATTTCATGTCATGTATCCGCAGTTTATTTTATGGCGGGCATGTTTAGTGTCTTCTTATGTACAAGCATGGGTATGCCCACCTTGGGGATGTTATCAGCAGAGTTGAGAGTTCAACACTTGCGTTCCTCTAATCCAGCTTCGTAGTCTTGGCTCCTTCCTCCCATTTTGAGCTTTGAGTATTATTGTAATGCATTTCGGCCATCCATTTATCTTCTGACCTCATGCATTAGGGGGAATCTATTATAACCCTATTTTCCACTCTATTAGTGTGAGGGACACCTAATATCAACTTACCTCAATTATTTGGCTAAAATGCATCCCCTTTTCACCTTTTATTTTACTTATGTGAGATTTATACCATGATAAAAGGGTTGAATTACATGATTGAGTTATTTCTCGTAATTAATTTTCCAAAATATTATAATTATGAGATAATAATTATTTAATAATTGAGATAATTGAGAAAAAGCTCATAATTATGATAAAGGTTTCTATATTTTTTCATTCCCAAGGAGATCAACTTGACCCACTTGTGTATGAGTTGGCTAGGGGTCCATTATTGTAGAAGTTTCCTAACTTCTCAAGCCTCGAGGTGTCTAGATACATTCTCATAGAGGATAGCATGAGCCTATATAATCTCACCAAGAGAAAAGGGGATAAGAGGAAGTATCCAAACTATAGCGCGAGAGCTTTTCTATATTGGAAGAGGAGACCATCCTATAGGATGGAGGAGAGGATCTTATTTTTTGAAGCCATATTGATGTACTTTCACTTATATCGTTAATAGAAACATATTTTCCTTCCATGTATCTATTTGTATTCAACATGATTTATAGGTGTTTCTATGATATTTTTATCTAACGATATTTTGAGGAAGGTCACTTTTTGTCTCCATTTTTTTGTGGTTTTGTGTAGGGATCGAGATCAGGTGTGGATGAGGTAGATTTCTTGAGTGGAGTGTGGGAATCTGCATCAGACCTAAACTCCTTCCCCAACTTGCGAAGAGGCCAGGTGCACACATATTTCCTTATTTTTTTGCATTTAACTATGCAAGGAGCTATTGCTCTGCGATATAATGCATGTTTTAGGTCACCAGACAACAAAAGGAAAGACCAATAGAGATATAATAGTGTCCCAACTCCAAATGATCAAACATGCATAAGGCATTTGGTTCTACATGCTACAAAGAAATATTTATGCACCTAGCCTCCTTGCAGGTTGGGGAAGGATTTTGGGTCTGATGCATATTCCCACACTCCACTCAATTGTTCTACCTTTTCCACACCTAATATCGATCCCTACACACAACTACAAACAAACAGAGACAATAACTGACCTTCCATGAAATATCGTTAAATCAAAATATCATAGAAACCACTATAAATCATGTTTAATACAAATAGATACAGGGGTGAAACATATGTTTCTATTAATCATATAAGTGAAAGTACCTCAATATTACTTCAACAAATAAGATCATCTCCTCCATCTTGTAGGATGGTATACTCTCCCAATACAACATAGCTTTCGCACTATAGTTTGGATACTTCCTCTTACCCCCTTTCCTCTTGGTGAGATTATATAGGTTCATTCTATCCTCTAGAAGAATGTATCTAGACACCTAGGGGCCTTAGAAGTTAGGAAACTTCTACAATAATGAATCCCTATCTAACTCATACACAAGTGGGTCAAGTTGATCTCCTTGGGAATGGAAAAATCTAGAAACATTTTCCATAATTATGAGATTTTTCTCCATTATCTCAATTATGAAATAATTATTATTTCATAATTATAATATTTTGGAAAATTAATTATGATAAATAACTCAATCATGTAATTCAACCCTTTTATCATGGGATAAATCTGACATAAGTAAAATAAAAGGTGAAATGGGGATGCATTTTAGAAAAAAAACTAAGGTAAGTTAATATTAGGTTTACCTCACTATAATGGAGTGGAAAATAAGGTTATAACAAATACATGATGATATCCCTATCTTAGACCAATATTTGAGAACATTGCTGCTCCCTTCAACTGAACGAATAAATCATAAATCCTCGGCAATGGATACATTTTCTTGATGGTAACCTTATTTAACTATCTGTAATCGATGCATGACCTCAGAGTACCATCCTTCTTCTTTACAAATAGTATCAATGCACCCCATGGTGATACACTTGGTCTAATGTATCCTTTTTCAAGCATTTCCTTCAATTGCAACTTCAACTCTACTAACTCAAGAGTGCTCATCCTGTACGGCTTTTGATGTTGGTGCTACCCCTCGTACCAACTCAATAGAAAAGTATGCTTCCCTGTGAGGCGGAAAATCTTAAATCCCTCCTCGAAACACATCCTAAAACTTTTTAAAAACTGGTTGCCTACTCAATATCTCTACATCCCCATCCTCCTTACCTTTAACACTAAAAGTGTGCACCGAAAAAAACATACACCCTTTTCTACGATTGTGCTTCGCCTACACATCTGTCACCATCCTAACTAATGTTTCCTTCTTATTACCCTGCAATATTCTTTGTTCTCCATTATCATCCAAACATTCAATGGATTTGTGATAAAAATCCACTTTGGTCCTATGAAGGTATAACCAGTCCATACCCAAAAGCATGTTATATGAACCTAATGATAATGCATTCAAATGTGTTGATTTAGGCATACCATTAAACTCAAATGCACAACCTCTCATCCAATGATGAGCTTGCTTCTTTGTACCTACAAAAAACTGCATTAACCAAGACTCTACATGCACTTCTTTATTCAAACCATACCTATCCACCATGTCAGGATTAACATAACTATAATTATATATAAGGTCAATCAAAATAGAAACAAATTGATCACAAAGCTTACCATCCATCTCGATAATAGACGTCTGGTGATCTGCCTGCCTGTTATCCAATGCTACATAGATCTGAGGAACACTCTGTCCAACATCCCCATCATTTTGTGCCTCCTTAGCACTATAAATTTGCGGTATACCACACTAATGTTGTGGAAACTATCTCTAATGATGATATTTTCCACAATTCCAACACCTTATAGACTTCCTATCATCACCCTTTTTCTACTCAGACCGAAATTCCTATCCTTTTTCAGATGCATTGAACTTCTTATGTGGCATTTCATTCTCTTTGTTACTTGTGTCCTGAGGCCTTACTCACTTCTTGTCCCATTTCCATTTATTGCTAGCATTACCTTTCCAGTCCTGCTTAGTCTCGGAACTGTTCTTTTATTATGTTAAGTCCCTATATTAATAGTGTAGTCCATTATTATGTTAGTGTAGCCCCCCATATTGTTATTTTTGTACCCCGGTAACCCCCATATTGTTATTATTGTGCCCTTACATTATTATTGTTAGGTCGGCTAGGATTATATTGTGGCCCCATGGACTCCTATATATAGAAGGAGGTTTTGGTCATTTGTATCATCCAATAATTGTTCATTCATGTAATGTATTGGAGGTTTTCCCCTCAAAGTGGCTCATTTCTAAGGCATTGATATCTCTTTTCTTCTATTTTTGGAGCCAGTTTCACAACATTTGGTATCAGAGCTTTAGATTCTAGGGTTTCGCTGCTCCAAACAGTTCATTATGGAATTTTTGCTATAAATTTTTTTCTACAAAGGTTTAGAAGCTAAAATTTTTAGAGTGCAAAGCCGAAATCCAAAGGAACATCGTTGCAAAATTTCAGAGCTTGGTTCACAATAATTTCATAGATATGAGCTATGGAAGTTATGGCTTTTTGCAAGCTCCTAAATTTCACTTAAAAAGGTCATCGCAGAATTTGCACTATAACTTTGTTTATATGAAGGTTCAAAAGCTGAATTTTTTAGAGCACGAAGCCAAAATCCTGAGGAACATCATCAAAAAATTTCAGAGCTTGTTTTGTAATATGATTTGTGTAAGTTAGGTCTTTTTCGAGCTCCCGAATTTCATCTCAAAGAGGTGATAGTGGAAAAATCTTCATAACTCCCTCTCTAAACATCGGATTTGAATTCTGTAAAATGTGACTGGAAGTACATAGATTGTAGTTTCCTGTCTATAAATTTTAGAGCCAAAGGAGTAAACAGTGACACATGTCAAGCCGTACAAGTTCACTCTATTGAACCAGTCCATAATTAGGTCATTTTGGGAGATTGGACATAACTTTGTCTTGAAGAATCCAAATCAAGTCAGACCTGTAGTATTTGAAAGAATCTTTAGAGGAATAATACAGGGCTGAATTTTAGATATTGAGGATCTGCAAGTATAGAGATAAGCCAATTTCAATATCGAGCTCCTCAAAAGCAAGAAAAATGTGTGTATTTGGTTTTTAAAATTGTATAACGTTTGTTTGAATAATAAGTTTGAAGTGATTCCAAGGGAATATTTTAGAATTTTTATCAGTATTGGGTTCTATAATGCCTCAAAAAAATAATTCCATACCCATTAAGCCCTCAAAAAGCAATACTATGAAGCATGAAGAGGAAGAATTGCAGTATGAGATATCAAAATTACGGTACCAAGTGCAACAAATTTTGATCTTACGAAGAGCAACTGAAGATGACATAGATGGTTTAAAATTAGAAATGGAGGATAAGTTGGATGGTTTGAAGGATCAAATAATAGCTAATATGGATGATAAATTAATGAAAGATCACATCGAGCATCAACAAAAAGTTCTCCAACTCTCAAAGGATAACCTAACTTTGGTGCATCATATAATGAAACAACACGAAGATCAACATCACATCAAAAATTTTTTTGAAGAAGTCACAGAAGCAAGAACTCAAAAAGTACGATCAATTTTAGAGTATCTCAGCAAGTGGAAGAAATTTCCTGTAGAATATTCCACATGGGAGGATGCGAATTTTATACAGAAGCATCAAGAAATAATCAAGCGTTGAGGACAACACGTGTTTGAAGGAGAGGGGCATGTTAATTCCCTATATTAATAGTGTAGTCCCTTATTATGTTAGTGTAGCCCCCCTTAAATTTATTTTTGTACCCCTGTAACCCCCATATTTTTATTATTGTGCCCTTACATTATTATTGTTAGGTTGGCTAGGATTACATTGTGGCCCCATAAGGATTATATTGTGGCCCCATGGACTCCTATATATAGAAGGAGGTTTTGGTCATTTGTATCATCCAAGAATTTTTCATTCATGTAATTTATTGGAGGTTTCCCCCTCAAAGTGGCTCATTTCTAACGCGTTGATATCTATTTTCTTCTATTTTTGGAGCTGGATTCACAACATTTGATATCAGAGCTTTGGATTCTAGGGTTTTGCTGCTCCAAACAGGTCATCGTGGAATTTTCGCTATAATTTTTTTTTACGAAGGTTAAGAAGCTGAAATTTTTAGAGTGCAAAGCCAAAATCTGTATGAATATCGTCGCACAATTTCATAGCTTGGTTCACAATAATTTCGGAGATATGATCTGTGGAAGTTAGGGCTTTTTGCAAGCTCCTGAATTTCACTTAAAACTGTCATCACTAAATTTGTGCTATAAATTTGTTTCTACGAAGGTTCAGAAGCTAAAATGTTTAGAGCTTGGAGCCAAAATCCTAAGTAACAACGTCGCAAAATTTCAGAGCTTGGTTTGCAATATTTTCGGGGATATGATTTGTGTAAGTTAGGTCTTTTTCAGGCTCCCGAATTTCATCTCAAAGAGGAGATCGTGGAAAAATATTCACAACTCTCTCTCTAAACATCAGATTGGAATTCTATAAAAAGTGACTGGAATTACATAGACCGTAGTTTCCTGTATATAAATTTCAGAGTCAAAGGAGCAAACAATGACATGTGTCAAGCCGTACAAGTGCGCTCTACTGAACCAGTCCATAATTAGGTCATTGTGGGAGATTGGACATAAATTTGTCTTGAAGAATCCAAATCAAGTTAGACCTATGGTATTTGAAAGAAGCTTCAGAGGAGTAATAAAAGGCAAAATTTCAAATATTTAAGATCTTCAGGTATAGAGATAATTCAATTTCAAATTGAGCCCCTCAAAAGCAAGAAAAAGGTGTGTATTTGGTTTTTAAAATTGTATAACGTTTGTTTGAAAAAGAAGTTTGAAGTGATTCCAAGGGAATATTTTAGAATTTTTATCAGTATTGGGTTCTATAATGCCTCAAAAAAATAATTCCATACCCATTAAGTTCTCAAAAAGCTATACTATGACGCATGAAGAGGAAGAATTGCAGTATGAGATATCAAAATTACAGTACCAAGTGCAACAAATTTCGATCTTACGAAGAGCAACCGAAGATGACATAGATGGTTTAAAAGAAGAAATGGAGGCTAATTTGGATGGTTTGAAGGATCAAATAATAGCTAATATGGATGATAAATTAATGAAAGATCACATCAAGCATTAACAAAGAGTTCTCCAACTCTCAAAGGATAACCTAACTTTGGTGCAGAATCCAATGAAACAACAGGAAGATCAAATTAACATCGAAAGAAGTTTTGAAGTAGTCACAGAAACAAGAACTTGACAAGTACGATAAATTTTAGAGTATCTCAGCAAGTGGAATAACTTTCCTGTAGAATATTCTACATGGGAGGATGAGAATTTTATACAGAAGCATCAAAAAATAATCAAACATTGAGGACAACACTTGTTTGAAGGAGAGGGGCATGTTAAGTCCCTATATTAATAGTGTAGTCCCTTATTATGTTAGAGTAGCCCCCCTTATTTTTATTCTTGTACCCCTGTAACCCCCATATTGTTATTATTGCGCCCTTACATTATTATTGTTAGGTCAGCTAGGATTACATTGTGGCCCCACTAGGATTATATTGTGGCCCCATGGAATCCTATATATAGAAGGAGGTTTTGGTCATTTGTATCATCCAAGAATTGTTCATTCATGTAATGTATTAGAGGTTTCCCCCTCGAAGTGGGTCATTTCTAAGGCATTGATATCTCTTTTATTCTATTTTTGGAGCTGGTTTCACAACATATTACTCATAACATTGATTTAGCTTCTAGATGGCCTCCTCCAATGATATAAACTCCTCAAACTCAATCCTTTCTTTGAATTTTATCAACAACCCACTGATGAATCTCTGAATCTTTGATTTCTCCTCCTTTAGGTAAGGCACATATCTCAACAACTCTAGAAATATTTTAGTGTACTCCTCATTAGTCAAAGATCTATATTTAGCTCATAAAACTCTTTTCCCTTGTCATCATAGTATATATCCGATAGATACTTATTCCCTAATAATATCTCGAATTCACTCCAAGTAAATTACTCCTCACAAATATCTCTGACATTCTTTACATCTTCCCACCACATATCTGGCTTTACTTTCTTGAACTCATCCAAAAAATATCCCCTATCACTCCTCCTGTAAGGGTGATAATGATGATGACCATGATACCTGTCAGAACTAGAAATAGAATAGCACCTATGTCCATCACCTCTCTTGTCCGGTGTATCCAATAACATGACATCCCTTATCATGTCATCTATATCTGACCTATGATCATTGTGATATCTACTACCATAGGCCCCATTAGTCCTATCTTGTTGTCCATAGATGATCCAAAGCAGTCCTTGTCTCTACAATTTCGAAAAAATCTGAAGAATTATTGCATCAACTTCTCCTTGTTTCTCCTATGCTTGCATGATTCTATCATTGTCTGCTTTGCAACTCCTTATTTATTCCTTTAAACTTATCAATGTGTCTGCTAAGTTAGAAGAGTTCCCAACACCACATTTCTGATTTCATTCATAGGGAGAATCTCTGTAGTCTACCATCTTGCTAGTCATCTTTGATCTCTTCTTCATGCAAGGTGTATTATGTAAGCTAAACCAAATCATAAACAAACCAGCGTACCTTAGTATAGTTCGTGGAGGATGTCTCATCTGCAAGACCGACCAAATTATCACAATAAATATATAAACATAATCATATCAACATATAAGCATCTTTTCAACCATTATCTAGTTATTCGTGCATGACCATGCTGACCATATACCATGAATTCATGCAAAATGACCATCATCCAGTTGATTGATGCATAACAACATATAAACACTGACACACCTAACCAATGCATGATCAACATACACTCACAACAAATACATTAAAAAATTATACCACCAAATTTCACCTTGTGACACCACTGCAATCACAACCAACACCATGCATACACAACAAACACATAGACCAAAAACACAAGGATCTACATGCAACCGACATGTACATATGGCATCACTTTCGTCCAAGGAGAATGGAAATCGGACATCAACCGAGGAGAACAAAAACATGCACCGATATCACTTTGTAACACCCTCCTCCCACATCTACCCAAGTAATCGACTAACTAGGATAAACATGTGACAAAGAGTTACTATGATATGATTAAACTCCCTATATATCAGTTAAGGAAGTGGAATCGACATAACACAACCAACCTGACCTTCCACTCATGCAAAAAAATCCCCAGGAGCCATCCAACCCATCCAGGTGACCAACCCTTAAGAAAAACTGGAATTTTGTTGAATTAATGCCCTACTCTCTCCCATTACATGGGAATGCATGAAACTGGGACCCTCCAGTCACTCCCACAGAAAGGAAAGCATGTGACTGGGGAATTTTCCAGTTAGCTCTGTGTCATCGAATCCAGATTCTATGCTACGTTTTTAGGGCTAGGACTCAGGCCACTGCCCAGAATGCAATGGAACTTCCAAAAATTGAAAATAACATCAAAACAATGATACGAATGAAAATACTTGAAAAAGAAATTGACTGGACCCCTACTATCCATGACAAAAAAATTTTCAAAGATGTCACAAATATGTAACCTATAGGTTTAAACAAAAAATATGAGCATATGGGTCTCACACTTATTTGAGAATCACTAAGAAGCATTGATACCTCATCAAAAGAACTGCATTACCATCAATTAAGCCATACATTTATTGTACATTCAGTGTTTAACCAAAACATGATGAGAGCCATACATTATCAATGTCATAAAACTCATTCATAACCAACATATAACCAATATAAATATCAATTATATAACAACCATATGAACCAAATGTTAACAAGTATATTTACGCATAGAATACCAAGTAGAAGAAGCTCTTAATAGTGAGTGCAAAGGACAACCAGGTTTGGGACTTCCACGTTCAACCCAGCCATAGATTGGCTGAACCAAATCTCTCTTTAGCCAATCACTCCCGTGCCATATTCTAAGCATGAATGTGGGATCTCATATAAAAAATCCATCAAAACCAAACCAAGTCTTCCAAAGGCAAAACCACCTCAACCATCAACCAATGATTCCACCTCACGGTGGGACATCACTAATGATCACTGGATTGGTCTCTACCCAAGTTTTCTAGGGCTCCAAATATTTTGTTCCAACCAAGGCTCTAGGACTAGTAACTCAACCCACAATTGTTGTCGGGCTAAAAATTGTTTGTCCAACCAACGCTCCAATACTAGTAACTCAACCCACCAAGGGCTCCAAAGCAATTTTCCAACCAAAGCTCCAAGACTAGTAACTCAACCCACTAAGGGCTCCAAAGTGTTTGTCCAACCAAGGCTCCACGAATAGTAACTCAACCCAAGTTTTTAGAGGGCTCTAGAGCATTTTTCCAACGAAGTATCCAAGAACTAATAACTCAAGGAGCATTAGAACCAACCAGAGAAAAAAAGGGAAAATTACCACAACACCATAAATATCTAGGAAATGTCAAGGCTAGGCAAAACCACTATCAATCCAGGCGATCCTTCATGCCAATGAAATATCATAACCAATTACCCACATGCATATGCAATGCATGCCAAAACTAGTAAGGAAATCATACATGCAACTCGATACCTGCAAGAAAAACCCATTGTAGCTATTGCTCTCGATGTCCTCTTACACTTTCCCTCTTTTCCTTGATCTTCTTGCTCCAAATCCCAAGTATTCCACACCCCTCTAAAAGTGCTCTAAGAAAACTCAAGTGTACAAGAGTATGAGAGAGAGAGAATAGAATGAGAGCTCCAAAACTGAACTGAAAAACGTCTGTGTACTGATCGTCAAAATTCTTTTTATTAATGAGGCCTCTAATTTATTCAATTTTCCATTATTTTCCTTCGTTTTCCTCCTCACGTGCAACATGTGCCTTTCAGCTTCCTTTACTCCTAATTTTCATTATTTTCATAAATAAAAGGCAAATTAATGTCTCATGCCTTTTCAAAGCCTTAGCCATTTCCTTTGCGAATTTCCATAGCCAAAATAAACCAAATGAACACCCACACTAGGATGTTTTTCCCAACATTTAGCTTGGAATACATGTCCCATGACCATGGTTATTACTTTTCCTTTATTAACTTTATTACATGAAGTTTTAACCCAAGATTGTTACATTTGCAATGAAGGATTTGGGTGCGGAAAAACAAATCCTTGGTATGAGAATAACTGGAGACGGGAAAAATCACAAATTAACATTGTCTCAGAGTGAGTACATAGAAAAGGTGTTGGAAATATTTAATATGCAAAATGAAAAACCAATTAGTACACATTTAGCTAACCATTCAAAACTAAGTAAGGAGAGGTGTCCCAAGCCCCAGGAAGAGATGGATTATATGTGTAAATTTCCATATGCATCGGTAGTTGGAAGCTTAATGTATGAAACGGTATGCACAAGACCTAATTTTACACATGTACTGGGATTTTTAAGCAGATATATGAACAATATAGGAAAAGAGCATTATGTAAACTCCTCCTCCTATATCTACCCACTTTCACCAGCCTTCCTGGGTAAGCATGAGTTGAGGGCTACTATGATATGAATGAACCTCCTAGATAACATTAAGGAAATGGAATCGAAAAACCAAGACTTAGTTGACCTTCCTTAGGTGCTACATGACCCCTAAGAGCTAGACCACCCTTCTAGGTGCCCAAACCTTGATTTAAATTTCTTTTTCACTGATCTGAACCCCCAGTTGCATGAAAAATCATGCATCCATGTGATTGAAAGCCTCCAATCACATGCATAACCACTGCAAGGGTGTGACTGTAGTCTTTTCCACCATCTATGTGCCTAAGATCGTGAAATATGTGCCACATTTTCAGGGCTAGACTCTAGGTTACTGCCCAAAACTTGAAAAAAATTTCTAGATTGATAAATGGCATGAAGAAAAAAACTCGAACACAAAAATTAATCAATGAATTAACCTAACAAGATCTAACCATGATAGTAATTCTGTCAAATACATAGTAAACATGAAATCTACAGGTCATGAATGAAAATATGAACATAGAGATCTGAAAATTATTTGAGAAACATCAAGAATGTCTAATTCCATCTCACAATAACTGCAATTACAACTATTAGGTCATGAATTAATTAACCATTCAGTTACAAGTAAAAACATGATAAGGACCACAACTTCAATATGTCATAAAACCATTCTTATAACCAACATATAACTATATAAACATCAATGATATAATAACCATTAATACACATAATAATAAGTATATTTACTCATGAATTACAAGGGGGAAGAGCTCTTATCATTCATATGAAAATCCAACCAAGTCAGGGACTTCCACGTACCACCCAACCATACATTAAGCTTAACCAAATCTTTGTTTCAACGAATCATCCTCTTGCCATATGCCAAGAATTAATGTGGGATCTCGTGGGATAAGTCAATACATAAAAAACCAAGGGAATCCATCGGTTAAACCACCTAGATCCCCAGACTACCATGATCTCACATAAACCAGTCCCGATATCACAAAACCAAACCAAGCTTCGATTCCCCAGAATTCCTTCACCATCCCTTACCTGTTGAGGGTTTCCCAGAGAAAAACATATCCACCCCCAACCCTTGGTATTTTCCTGAGACCACCTCACCCATATCCAAAAACCTTTTATAAATCCAAAGCTCAACCATGAATGAATCCCATCACACTGTGGCTATCCGGAAATGGCAAGGCAAGGCTGAAACCATTGTCAAACTAGGAAAATCCCATTCCAATGACATCAAATGAACCAAATACACACATTCATCTACCATGCATGCCAAAACCATCTAGGAAATCATACATGTAACCTTTTACCTGCAAGTATTCCCATTGAAGCTGCTTGATCCAACCTTTCCTTGCTTGATCCTTGCTGTAATTTTCTTTACTTGTCCTTCCTTTTCGTTCTTGCTCCTTTTTGTACTCTTCTCCTCTCTAAAACCAATTCCAAAACTTAATTGACAAAATGCTAACTAGAAAAAGCTATAAACTGATCCTCATAAGCCTTTTTATTATTGATGCCTCTAATTTCTTCATTTTTTCTCTATTTTCCTTCAATTTCCTCCTCACATGCAACCTGTGACCTTTCAACTTCATTTTTTCCTAATTCCTTTATTTTCATAAATAAAATTCCAAAAATACCATTTTTCCTTTCAAATTCCTTGGCCATTGCCTTTGCGAATTTCCCTTATCCATAATAAACAACAAGTGACGCCCACTAGGATGTTTTTTCCAACATTCAACTTGGAATACGTGTCCCATGACCTTGGTATTATTTTTTATTTATCAACTTTATTACATGAAATTTTAACCTAGGTTTGTTACACATTGGATGATAGTGAAGTGGATTATTAGGTATTTTAGAGGTACCACATATCAAGAATTATGCTTTGGTGGTTCAAACATTTCTCTACATGGATATGTTGATGCCAATACAGTAGGTGTTATAGGTCAATTTGGGCATCATTCCCAATGAACTGGCTAGCTGGGCATCATCTCCAGGACCAATGTATAGGGTCTATCATCCCCTAACATTTTAGGTGTTACATGCCCTAAGACAAAGAACAAGACAAATCAATCAAAGACATTCATCTGCAAAGGTTTCGAAAGTTTTAAGTTTATAATATATCATATGAGAGCTCACCAACGCTGCCTCTAAAGGGACTAAGTGCATTGCATATGCAGGTATCCCTATGAAAAGCTACTCTGCAAAGCACTTCCCGACATCCATGGGTGCGTTGGTCACATTGGGAGTGAAATTCTCATTTTTCCGGAATCTCCACTTGGCCAGTGCCTTATAGAAGAGTTCACATGTGTCAAACTTCAAATCCATGTTTCCATTTGACATCTACAAGATTGGGAACATGTCTTTCCTATTATTGGAAAGTCATTGATTGTAAAACTACCTCAGCTCCTCTATAAATTTAGCACAGATCTTAGTGTTGGAGAAGGAAGAATTGGTGTAGAGGAATGTTGGTGGATTTTTCATTGAGAGTATTGATTTGAGTGAAAGATTACTGGAGATATCTACATTATGATGAGGCTGGGATGCTGCTGTAGATGGTGACACTAAACCAATCATTAGGTTGTAACCTCCCATTCTATCATCAATAAATATTACTGCTTATTTTTCCCTATATGCATATGCATAAGCTTTGATTTTCAATATCATGATTTCCTAGTTGATGTATATGTTTTATGCTTTATTGATTTAGCTAAATAACTTGAATAGACATTTGTGTTATTTCTATCTCTTGATGTTTAGTGTTCATTCTTGCAGGAAATATTTTGCACAGCCGATTGGAATTTGAAGCTACAACAAAAGCGACAGAAGGAGACTTTGGAAGTGCTTGGATCCCAAGTAGGTTCCTTATTTCATTCTGTTTGTTTGTTTACAGTTTGGAAATATAGTTGTAAAGTCTTTAATCCGTTGTTCTAGATTAGCACCTATCTAGGGAAGAACGATTTATCCATAATTCATATATTTGCACTAACAAATTGGCGACTCCACTGGGGATTGAACCCAGAATCTTTGGTTTCGCAAACCAAGCACAAAGAACAAAGAATAAGAAAAATCAATCAAAGAATTTCATCTGCAAAGGTTTCCAAAGTTTGAAGTTTATAATATATCACATGAGAGCTCACCAACGCTGCCTCTAAAGGGACTAAGTGCAGGTAGTCATTGATTGTAAAACTACCTCAGCTCCTCTATAAATTGAGCATAGATCTTAGTGTTTGAGAAGGAAAAATTGGAGTAGATAAATGCTGGTGGATTTTTCATTAAGGAGATTGATTTGAGTGACAGATTACTGGATATATCCACACTAACAAATTAGCGACTCCACTGGGGAGATTACTCTTTACCATAGGTGTTTTAGCCTCTAATTTTCTCTATTTATTCACCCAGCATTTGTTACTCACAAAGATTAGGCTTTTTAAGATCCAAATTTTCAAAATAAGTGTTAAACTGTTGTGTTTTTCTTTATACACCGTTCCCAATGCACTCTTGGACAGGACACATTGCTTTGCATAGCACTGTCTCCCTTTCAGGCCTGTGTTGCAAATCACTGTCTCTCTTTAGAGATTGCATTGCATACTGAAACCATCCAAATTCCCTTGAATTTTTCTTTGCAGTTTGTTTCAATTTTTTTGTTGCTATGTTTTGAAAAGCTTGAGCCTCATATTGACCAGTGAATTCATCTACCTCTTCCTCCTTTGAAATAAAATTTGTTCAATGCTTGTTTAAATTATTTTTCTTTATCATTGGAAAGTTAATTTCAAAGTATTTTTATTGTCACATTAGATCCATTTGCTTTTGAAAAAGGAAATTGTCGTAAATTCTTCGCTTCCTGATAGGAGAAATTTTTGTTTCTTTCCTCATTTTTCCTTCAAAAGATAAATTATTGTTTATATTCCTCATTTCTCAAAAGTAAAAGGTATTTGATTTTTTTTTTAATTTAGTGCACTTAGTTTCTTTTCTGCATTCATAGCATTAAAGGAACTGAAAAGAAAAATCTGCATTTGCCTGTAGTGGTTTGTGTGTTTTGCAAAAGGAACAATTAGGAAATATGCATTTAGTTTGTGTTTTTTGATTTGTTTTCTCCCAAATTGATTGCTCTTTCCCTCTAGGAGCTAGGATTTTCATTGAAAAAATACAAGTGAAAGATTGCTTATCATTCTTAGTTGCATTTTAAAAAATTTCCAATACATCATCGCAGTGAACCTTTGAAAGGAAAATTGTTAAGCAAGATCAACATAAAATTAATCTCAATTTACCTAACAAAGAATTGGAACCATAACGATAACATTTAGAAGGTCTATGCTAGAGACATGTTCTGGCATCGTAAAACATAGCAACTGTCGTTAACTTGTCTTCGATACATTTCGAGTGTGATACCTCACTCCACGTACGTAAGTATATCGTAGCTCATCCACGTACTTTCGGGTATATCGGGCGGTGTTACAGTATGATAAGTATAAAGGGGTGCTCTCACTGTGAGGTTTCACATCAGACAATGCTAATATGGACTTGGGCCTCTACGTACCTTCAGGTATATTTGCGAGGAAAAATTTTAGGTGCTATCCATCCATAGTGAATCGAGTCAGCCGCCTTGTAAATTGTGATACACCAAACACAACATTCGGGGATATTTCCTGCTCGTACTTCTTGGTTTGCCAGGAGGTATTCTGCAGTTCACAGTTTCTTGGTAAACCCTTTTGCCTAGCATTACCCTTTTATTTTGTTTATTTTTTTTTGGTTAAAATAAATCAATAATCATGGAAGAAAAAAATCCTTTCCCCCATTGTTTACATAGACTAGCATTAAAACCACCTTTACCACTAGAAGTTACTTCTGGTAGGCGAAGGAGATCATGATCTGCCGGATCAAGTACATTTTGTACCCCTGGTGAAACACCATTTTCCTATAAACCAGAGAATTGTAATAGTTCGAGATATGGAAATCAAGACCCTAGATCTAGTTTATATCATCCAGGTTGTGAGGAATTTTATTGTCATTTATATAGTGGACTATTTATAAACAGATGGTTGCACCGATACTGTGTACACACATGTCTATACTATGATGTACTCAAAATCATTCCTGTATCAGAATAGTTGAATCAGTTTTTAGTTAGTTTAATCTGAGTATGGGAATGCCTACCTCATTGATGATATGTATACATATATATTTTGCATTGAATGTTTTTACAGGTGCTGACTAGGGTGTCCACAGGATGATCCTTGAAATGATAAAGTACTGCACTCTTCATATATGACAGACTTCAGTTTCATCTATTCCAGACTTTGCACTTTAGGAGGAAATCTGTTACACTAAAAATTGTCATCCTGACATTCTGCCATAAGTATGAGCTCATTATTACTCATACTTCCCCCTTTGGCAAGTCTAACATATCAGTTCCTCATATCAAGCCTTGAAAATCATAAAAAATTCCTAAAAGTCTCCTAAACTTTGGTGTCGCACTTTCTGGCTATCTTTCCTGTGGTCCCGCACCCAATGTTCATCTTTCCTACGTTCCTGAATGCAATTTATCTTTCTTATAGGTGTGGACCCCTGTAATATTAAAAAGGCGCAAGTAAATTCCAAAAAGATCAATTAAAGTAAATTCTGGAAGCTTCTAGAATGGATCTTGCGGTGGCAGAACCGCTCTTGTGAGGTGCATGAATCCCTTACCTTATGGAGCTAACCCCTTGATGTGAGGAGCTTATCCCTTTGAAGGAGGATTCTATCCCTTCATACTTGGAACAGAAAACCTCCTCTTTTCCACTATAAAAAGAGGCATTGGGTAGCCTCAAGGGGAGTTGAAGCTTAAGAATATTTGAGGTTAAGTGCTGTTGAGATTTAGACTCAGTTAACTAAGACTTTTGTGAGGAGAGATTACATACCTCTATTTGTCTTGTTTGGAGGAGTGCAGAGCTTATCAAAGTAAAGGAGACTCCTGCTTCGGACCCCAGAAAGTCCTATGCAACATCAAGGCTCAGGTTGTAAGGATTTTCTTCTTTTGAAATTAATACAAATATACTCATTTTTCTCAATAAGATTTCAATCAATGGTTTATTTCATAGATTCCTTGATCACTATGATAAGCATGGTTTATGATGATTTCTGTACAGGTGCTATGTAATATTTTACTTGTTTGTGACTGCATGTTTACGAGGAAAACTCCTTCAAGCGCGCGAGGGACAATAACGACTTCAAACAAGCACTGGACAAACGGTAAGTCTTTTACACCTATATAGAGCTTGTCATAGATCATATATGCTTAGAGAAAGATTATTCTATTTGGCTGTTTGTTGCTAGATACTTTTAGTACTAGGGAGATCGGTCTTGTCCGCAAGACAGATTAATCCATACAACAAATTGGCGACCATACTGGGGAAATAACTTGTTGTTTTTGGTTCTCTTTTATTTTGATTTGAGGAAACGTTTTTCTTGGTTTTTGATTGATTGAAATCTGCCTGGGTAGCTTAGGTTTTCTCTGTTTTGAAAATTTTGAAATCCTTTGGGTTTTTCTCTAGTATTTCCTGGGACCGCACTTTACCTTGTTTTCACAGTGCGGGCAGTTTCGCTCTTTTCCTGTGTAAACAGTGCGGGACCGCACCTGTGATATCTTGGAGCTTGCGGACCCTGTTAAAGTTTTGAAAAACTTCAGATTTCTTTCTTTAGTTTATCTTTATTTTTCTTTTCAGTTTTTGTTTTCTGCCCAGATTGGTGATCGTTTCTGTCAAAAGCTTTCTATTAATAAATCTCAGAAGTATTGGTGTTTTGATGACTTTCTAGAAGTTTTGCGTTTTGGATTGCTTTTCACTTGGTATTTGTAGCGATTTGAAGCATTTGACACTTCGACGTACCCCATATTACCTTGGTCTTTTTTTGTCTTTTTGCTGGATCTGACCTGATTGTGAAATCATCCTTTATTGAGAAATCGAGTTACCTGTTTCTTTGCAAATATTCAAAAAGAAACTTTGTTATTGGTTTTTGAATTTCATTTTTTATAAAAACATAATTGAGTGTTTTCGATCTGTTTGTTATTCTGGACGAATAGATCCTTAGTTTGCTGAACAACTAAGTAAAACATTCTTCAAAAAATTTCTTAAAGCTTTTATTCATTTAAATTATTAAAGTTTGTAGTTTTGTGTGCTATTAAACTTTGTAGATCTCGAAATTAGTTTGTAGTTTTGAGTGCTTTTAAAATTTCTAGATCTCTTTTGAAGGAAAATTGTTTTGTAGCTTCAAGTTTTTGGAAAGTAAGTGGATTTTTATTGTGAGCTTTGATCATTTGTTGGAAAAGACAAAAAAAATTTCTTTCAAGTATTCTTTATGTTTAAAGAAGGAATTGTTTATTAAAAGAGTTGCATTCTCTAACTTTTCCTTAATTAGAATTTCATTGAAAGAAAACCATCTGATTATCATTTTTAGGTGCCTTTTTAGTGTCTTTTGGAAATCGAGTCTTCACACCATCAGAGTTTCATTTCCACACCCATTGACTTAAGGAACAACTCTTAAAAGTAATGCTTAATTAAAATTCATCTAGCAATCTTTTTATTTTCTAAGGCTCTTATCACCAACATAGCTTATGCTAGTATCTTGGTGTAGAGAGTAGTTAACTCTCCAAGGTAGTAAAAACAAACAAGTAGACAAATCTTGCGGTAGGAGATAAATCCAATTGTAATTTATATAATTTGGGAAGCTTCTCTTAAATAATTCAATCACGAGATCATGTCCGAACCTTTGAAACAATCAATTCTGTTTCATTGGGGAAGATAGAAGATTTTGCCCGTATTACAAACGGTAAACCTTGGATTAACCATTGTCGAGGAGCCTAGGGTCACTTGTTGGTAAACCTCGGATTAACCATGTCGAGGAGCCTTCAAGGGGATTGAGCTTGTTACTCTACCCTTGCGCATGAAATCGGATCATAGACTGTTCCCCCAGTTATATTTGTTACTGTTGGTAACCTTAGTGTCCATTATCTTAAGATTATTTCCTAAGGTGACGGTGAAGGAAAGATCTCACTGTACCTGGAGTAGACGTCGACTAGACTCACTTGGAATCTCTAGGGGGTTCTCTTCACACGAGATGGTTTTGTGAGGAAAATTGTGCCAGTCTGTTTCATTAAGCAGGTTGTCGAGGTAACTGTTCCAACCGCCCTTTCTGTGTTAAATTTCTACTAAGTTGGATTTCATCACCACCTAGTGTTTTTAGTACAGAAAGTTACTGTTTGTGTGTGGCTTGAACACTTAGATTTTTAAGTGTGTGATTCAGCTGTTTGTTTCTTTAGATACTTTAGGTGTTTTCATTGAAATTTTCTTTGTTTGCGTGTGATTAGTTAATATTTAATCGTGGCGGAATTGCCGAGACAATCCGGGAGACTACAAGGGAAACCCCCTGAATATTCACCAAGTCAACTTGAAGGGCTTCGTGCTCTGGTATCATCCAGTAGTGGTAGGATTAGATCAACAGAAATTGGAAGTTCATCCATAGTTGTCCATCCTGATCATCAAATACCTACAACAGAATACATTCAAGAACCGATTTCAGTTTCTGAAGTTACTGGTAGTATTCCTGCTTCCAGTGAACTGGCTGACGAACCTGAAATCTCTGAACCTGAAACTGAACCTTCTATTTTGGAAACATCCTCAGGATTTATTTCACCAACTTCTAGCGATCTTGGTTCACCTAGGGTAAGAAATATCGTCACTGACGATCTTCCAGCTGGTCTTATTTCCATTGAAGAACTTACTAATCCAGACGAAGATATATCTCTTCCCGACTCCCCTCAATCCTTAAATATTAGGGAGCGTGAATCTATTTTCTACAGCCCTATTCGAACTAGTGCTTGGTATCTATCTTTAACAAACTTTTTAGAGAATCCGGGTCTTGCTTTTTCTCCACCTCGAGTTCCATTTCATCCTACACCCAGAGGTTACTATCCGCCATCCATTATGGTCGGAGAGTCATCCATGTTTTCCCAGACATCGAAATCATTTTTACACGGTGGTCCTTTTGTTCCTTCGGGATATCAGGCTCTGTCTGGTACTTTCTCAGGAGCAGCTCCTCAACCAATCGAACAAGTGTTGTCATTTGGTTTTAATGGTGTTAAAACTGAAACGTCGAACGCAGAGCAAATCTATATGATGTCTGGTAATATTTCGAATCCTCAACCTCAAGGCAGTCAGTTACTTCCTGGAGGGCCAACACAGGGAAATCCATTACCGCCTGGGGGGAAACCTCAAGGTAGTCAGTTAACGCCTGGGGGGAAACCTTCAGGTAGTCAGTTACCTCCTGGGGGGCAACCTTCAGGAAGTCAGTTACCGCCTGGAGGGCAACCTCAAGGTAGCTTTTTCCCAGGACAAACTGTGGAATCATATTATTTTGGGGGACAACCCCAAGGACAGTACACACCTCAAGGGTATCAACCTTCAGGACAGTATATGCCCCAAGGTCAACCCCAAACTCAATATGCTCCTCAAGGTCCTTATCAACCCCAGCTTCAGTACGCGCCTCAGGGTTATCAACCTCAAGATCAGTACCCAATTCAAGGTTTCCAACAGCCTTCTGTTCAGCCATCTATTCAAGGAGCCAGAAATGTACCACTTACTTATCAACCCTACGTTCAACTAGGTTATGGTCCTTACGTTCAACCTTTTGCGGGACAATACCCCGGAATGAATATGGTGTGGGATCTGTCCCAATATCAACAGCCTATGAAGCCTAATGTGCAGTTGCCTTATCAGCCTGGACAGCCTTTAATTTCTGGTCCAACTCAACAACCTGTCCAGCCTACTATTCAACCTTCTGCATCTAGTACTGTTCAGCAAGCTGGTCCTAGTTCACCTAAGACTCTGCCTCAAACTGCTATAACTGCTTCTACGACTGTTCAACCTGTAACACCTGCTTTTGAAGTATCTGTAACCCTGAGTTTGTCTATCCCTACATCCGTGCAAATCCCTCAAGTCTCTGTACCCCAGTCAGGATCTTCGGTTCAGACTTCGGTTCAGATGCCTATGGGACAAGCCGGTACGAGTACAGTTGTCACAAGTCAACCACAATTCACTTATCAACCGTACCAAGGACAACCACAATTCGGTCCCTATACACAAAATCCAAACTATCAGTATCAACCGTACCCTGGCTATACTTATCAACAGCCTCAACAACCCCAGTTCGGTCCGGTTAATCCTGGTTTTCCAGGAGGTTATACAATTCCTAATGCTAATCCGATTCCCAGTTATCCTGGGTATCCACCTCCTGGAACTGCTTTGGCTACTCAAGGTTTTCGTGACCCTAACCGTCAGTTACCATTTATCGCAACTTTGGATTTACCTGATTTGACGCGCCTTACGAATGATCCAATTTTTTATTATCCGTATTGGCCGCCAATGCCGCATAAGTTGCCCAGTGATATACCAAAATTTGAAGGTAAGTCAGGAGAGGATCCATCAAATCACGTCATGACTTATCACCTTTGGTGTGCGTCTAATTCAATCATTGATGATTCGATTCGCTTACGTCTTTTCCAAAGAACTCTTATTGGTCTTGCAGCCAAATGGTACATTGAGTTACCACGAGGCTCGTTTCATAATTTCAGTCAGTTAGCAACTGCCTTCTTGACTCATTTTCAGTTGCCGGTCAGATACGAAAATGGCACGGAATTATTAACTTCGCTGAAACAATCCACGTCTACGTATATTTCTGATCATATTCATGAATGGCGACGTAGGAGACGTTTGGTGAAAGTTTATATTCCCGATCAAATTTTGGCAGAATGGTTTGTTAAATCATTGTTACCCAAGATTACTGAAGATGTAGCTAAGGCTGGTGTTGTTACTGAAGAGCAAGTAATTGCTCAAGCTCAGTACCTTGACCTCATTTATACGTAGTCGGGTACTTTACATGAAAAAATCCCAGACCTTCCAAAACAAGGTCAAATAGTTGCTGCTCCTTCAGGGTCTCATGCCGCTGACGGTATGATTGGTACGGTCAATACTAAAAGCAAGAAGAAATATTCAAAGAATTCTTCTCCAATTATAACTTTACCTGATTCCCCGAAGGGAGAATCTTCCCCCGAAGTTTCTGCCGATATTCATGTTGTGGAGACATCTACAGCTAAATCTAAATCCGGTAGTAAAAAGAAAGGGAAGAATAAAAACAAAAAGAATTCGAAAGAAAAAACTGATAAAAATGAATCCAATGACGAAAAACGTAAACCACGTTATCCTTGTTACATTTGTGACGAAGATCATTTTACTAAGGAATGCCCACATCGGGTCGAGGTTGCGAAATTCGTCAAAGGTTCACAACCTGCTGTCTTGAAGGATCCCTTTCCGACTCAAGATAGTAAGATGGTTGGTTCTACCTCGACTGCTTCAGAAGAACCAATTTTGATGATGTCTCATGTAAGGATTGCGACGCGATCGCAAGATTATGGTACTAAGAATCCTGTTGATGGTAAAGAAGCAGAATCTTCTAATGCAAATACATCAACTACACCTCCTCCTGTTTCTGGTCCGCTACAGATCGAGAAACCAAATCCAGACTTAATAATCAAACTGCCTGCTAAAGGTGTTCTTTGTAAATCAGCTTTCAATCCACATGCGAGAGCTGCTCAGAATTACAACATTGTTGAAGACTAAGCTATTTCTCCTTTAGCGATGTCAGCTTTGGAAGTGCTGCAATCATGCCCAGCACAGCGTAAATTGCTTTTGTCTGCCATAGGAGCTGTTGATATTCAGGATTCTAATCTTATAATATTCGATCTAGAAAATAGTACACCTCGCCTACCTCACCAAATGGCTTTCCAGATACCAGTGTTAGTAAAAAACAGACCGATCTATCGGACTGTGATTGATGAGGGAGCTTCAACGTGTATTATGTCGATTCAGTGTTGGAAATCACTTGGTTCTCCTACACTTAACCAATCTCCGACGATTCTTAAGGCTTTTGATGGTTGAGGTTTCCACCCTTTTGGTATTTTGCAGGATTTACCCATAGGGGTTGAAGGTAAAATTGTAAATCTAGATGTGGAAGTGGTTGATGCCCCTCTTGATTACAACCTTCTTTTGGGTCGTAGTTGGTATTACGCTATGACTGCTGTTGTATCTTCGGTCTTCCGACTCATAAAATTTCCATATCAAGGAAGGATCGTTACAATAGATCAGTTAACTTATTTTTCTTCCGACCCAGCCTCTACAGAAACAATCTAGCATGTTGGTAAAGTGGCTATCCCGTACAAGGATGTTGGAGTAGGTTTGATTAAATATTCTGGTTTGCTAGGAACTTTTGCCATTCCTCCTCCTAACGTATCGCCTTTTGTTGCAACTATTCATATGATTTCACCAGACTCTGTTATGTTTGATGATCCTTGGATCGTACCTTCCGAATCAGAGTTAGATTCAATTGATGGCATGATGCCTTTGAGTCCATTTGAACTTGCATATCAGGCTGTACAGTCATTTTCCAACCCCTCTTCAACCGAAATTGATCTAGTGAATGGGATCCATGAGGAATCACTTTCTATATCTAGCTCAGTCACAACGGCATTTCCTGAACCTGTTCATTTTGATGAGCAGATTCGTGAATTATTGTCTGTTGACGATTTACCATGGGAAGATCTACATCATCGATCTTCGTTTTTACCTGAACTAGATCATTTTGAAGATGATTTCGCTTCAATATTTACTGTTGAATATGTCAAGGAACCGCAGAATCCATTGAAAAATCCTGATTCTAAGTTAAATTTGGAAAATATTTCTCAAACGATTCCAATTGACATTTTAGTAAAACCTGGAATAATTGAAAACATTCATATAGGTGCTTCCTGTAATGAAGAAGAAATTCAAACTTATAAAGCCCTATTTCAAGAATTTCGTGATGTGTTTGCCTGGTCCTATGAAGAAATGCCAGGAATTGATCCGTCAATTGTCGTACATGAAATCAAGACTTACCCGGATGCCAAGCCTGTCCGTCAACGTCTACGTCAAATGCATCCTAGAAAAGCTGCTGCTATCAAAGCAGAGGTTGAAAAATTACTTCATGCAGGTTTTATTTATCCGATTCCCTTAACGGATTGGGTATCTAATATTGTTCCTGTGACTAAAAAACAAGGAACGATACGAGTATGTATCGATTATAGGGATATTAATCGAGCTTGTCCTAAAGACAATTATCCAACTCCCTATATCGATCAAATAATCGATGATTGTGCCGGTAGTGAAATGTTTTCCTTTATGGATGGCTTTTCAGGGTATAATCAAATAAACATACTCCCTGCTGATCAGCCAAAAACAACTTTTATTTGTCCATGGGGAACATTTGCTTATTGCAAACTACCCTTTGGATTGAAGAACGCTGGAGCAACTTTTCAAAGGGAAATGTCTTATGCGTTTCATGACATTAAGCACATTGTGCAACCGTATCTCGATGATTTACCTGCTCATTCATCACGCAGGGCTGACCATCTTACACATTTACGTGCTATCTTTATGAGATGTCGGCATTATCGAATTCAGCTGAATCCACACAAATGTGTTTTTTGTGTTGATTCGGGTCGTTTACTGGAATTTGTTGTCTCAAAAGCAAGTATTTGCGTCGATCCGTCGAAGGTCGA